>VXBO01014502.1:0-53884 GCA_013400135.1 Rhinoptilus africanus
CATAAGAACCAGGGCCTGCGACTTGGAGGCTATCACCAGCTGTCTGTAGAAAGCCTCGTCAGCTTCCTTGTCCTGATCGGGTGGTCTGTAATAAACTCCCACTACAGTATCCCTCATATTTGCCTGCCCCTTAATCCTTACCCATAAGCTTTCAACCCTCTCTTCATCTGCCCCTAGTGAGAGCTGGATGTATTCCAGCTGCTCTCGCACATAGAGTGCAACTCCCCCACAACGTCTCCTTGACCTGTCTCTCCGGAGACGGACATCGCCTTCCATGACAGCATTCCAGTCATGTGAGCTGTCCCACCACGTCTCAGTAATTGCAATGAGATCGTGGCCCTGTGATCGTGCACAGATCTCCAGCTCCTCCTGCTTATTCCCCATGCTGCATGCATTGGTGTATAAGCATTTCCTCTAACTAATAAAATGGAAGAAAACGTAACTTTGGAAAAGATAACTTTTGCGCCAGTACTTTTGCACCCCCACAGCTTTTTAGTCTTCCCTGATTCTGCCCGGGTTCTGGCTTGCAGTATCATTCCCACATGAAACTGGGGAAACAGCATCATTGCCCACATGAAAGAGCAGCAATGGGTAGTAGTCTGTGCTTTTGATGAGTTGTGCCACCCTCTTGGACCTTAGCTCCTTGAAGGCAGCATACTTCTCATGACTCCCTTTCAGGCTTGCAGATGAGAGCCTCAGTGCTTGAGAGTCACCAACTATGAGCACTGAACATTTCTGTTTGCAGTATCCACTGTGTGCTGCTGGTACAGTTTTTCCTTGCAGACCTTGCTCATAGGTGTATGCAGCTATTAAAGCTTCATATCTGTTTTTGGTTGTAGTGCTGGAGGGTGGGGACTGAAGCAGAGTCCTACTTTTGTGCGTCATCAGGGTCCAAGATGCCTGATTCTCTGGGTTGTCTGCCACAGGAACATGTGGCAGATACCTTTTTATCTTTTTCCATCTTGGCCCCTCTAATGCTGCACAGCCTTTTAACTGTTTTCTGCAACTCTGACAAAAAAGATCATCAACCTGTGCACATCTTTTGCAGGTACTTAGTTTTTCTCCAGGAGAAGGGTCTGGGCACTCATTGCAGCCTACCGTCTGGAATGATTTTGTTTCTATACTGCATAGCTACAGTGGGTATCTGAAATGGTCCTGTGTCCTAAAATTAATCGCCTTTGTGAGTGTTGGACATGAGGTGCTCCACTGTGATTTCATTGGCTACTATCAGAACAAATAGCAAGTTTAATAACAAGCTTGCTTCAATTTAACACATATGGTGTGGTATGGAAATTAGTTTGGAGGCAAATAACTCAATTCCAGAACACTACCATGATCTTTCAAAGTTGTTTTGTTGCCCAGATGTGCTTTGTGAGTTCTCATCTTCCAAAAAAATAAAAAAACATTAAAGTTGTTGAGATACGGTCTTACATACTTATATGCATTGGTGCTGTTCCACATCCTACTCGTAATCTAAGTCCTCTGTTACTGGAGTATATTCCAGAGAACTAGCTTTGACATTAACAAGAGAAAGTCCTGCTTTCAGGATCTTTTAAAGTTTAGCAAGTGTATAAAAAAATACTGGCTATCATCACCTTTGTAATGGCTCCTTCTGACCTCATGGAATTTTACTTTAAATTTAACTCACTATTACCATACAAAACTTTTAAAGTTTATCATGATATAAATCATGTGTTGTTGCTTATTATGTGCTGACTGAAAGCTACCTCCTTCCCCCAAAATAACCATGCAATTGACAGGGCATTTTTAACTGTTCCATTTATACTGTTTACAATGGACCTTCCCTGTTTTCCATAAAGATATTGCCTTGATTTATTTATGCCTTATTTATTTTTAAGATAATTTTTCCAAAACTATTTACAAAATATTAATTTACCAGCATTTTTTGTTTTGTTTTGGATGATAAGCTTTATGATTATTCCCTAATGGGTATAATAAGAAAAGGTGCAGAGAAAGGCCAGAATGGCAGAATTTTGGGACACGTTCTTTACAAGGAGAGATGAAGTCAAAGAACCATCAGCTCCTTGGATTTCCTCAGGGACAATGTTGATGTCTACATGTCATATATGACAGAGGTGTGATAAACTGCTCTAATAAAAGCTGACAGCAATAGACTATGAAAAGAAATACAAGGAAAAAAAAAGTCATTTTTCAAAAAGTGTAATTCAATTATGAGAATCATTTTTATAAAGAATTACAAAGCTGAAAAAAAATATGAAGAATAGGTCCATTGATATCTGTTAATCAGAAGAACTAACCAAGGACTGCCAAAATGGTGCACTAGGGGGAACATTGTTCTTTCTGTATAAAATATACCCCACTTGTCATACAGCATCCTGAACATCTGCTTCTTGTCACTATTGTTATTGCAACATTGGATTTTTGGTCTGATGCAGTAAAGCAGTTCTCACATTCTCATGCAGAGAAAAATAAAAAATAATTCAAGTGAAAACAGAACTAAGTGTTGCTATATTTCAGTGAAATACTTTTGAGAAATATATTGAAGATATCTTCTGGCCCAGTAGATTTTATTTTCTTAGAGAGAGAAAAATCCTGATCCAGAAATTTTTTCTTAAAAAAATGATTCTAACTAGCCAAATTTTGCCTTATAATGGTTTATTGAGTAGAATGAAACTGTGTCATAGTCATTTCAATTTACTATATATTATATTATCACAAAAATAATTGGAATAACGTGTACTAATTTTATGAATCTGACATCTTCCTGGATCTAAGGTATTCAGAGGTAAGGCTGTGTACATTAACTAATAGTTCACCCATAATTTTTTTCTACTTTTTGTTCAAAGACATGAAGAGAAAAACTTGTAAAAGTGAACAAGGCAGCATTTATGTTAATTTGTAGCTCACAGTAAATTTTCATGTCTAAGCTGTAAGCCATAACAACAGAAGACATATTATGGAAATTCAGATCGATTCTTAGCACTAGCAGCATGTCCAATGCCCCTGTAATATTGTTTTTTGTTTACAGTTAATAAGATACACAGAAACCTTCCTTTGTTGCATCAGATAAAGTGCAATGACAGATATTATCGATTTGCACTTCCACGCTCTAGCACACCCTGCTTTGTAGGCAGCTGGGTGATCCTCTTCATCTGTGGTCATGATTTTCACCTTTCTCCTGCTCAGGGTGAACTGGAGAGTTAGGATGTCACTTTTCTCAGTTAATCTTCACCATATGCCTTGCCCTGCTTCTGCTGTTAGAGTTTTTGTTAACTTTTTCAAGTAAGGTACATAAGCAGTCAAAGGCAACAGCTGAATTGGGAAGAGAGAGAGTTATTTCTTAGTTCAGTATTTTAATTAAAACCAGGAGGGGAAAAGAAAGAAAGAAAAAAAAAAAAAAAAAAAACAGGAAAGGTCTAGTTTAATTCCAGAGAACTCCATAGAGAATGCAGAGAAGCTGAAGCAATTTCAAGGGAGCCAGAGCATTATTTACCAGGAAGGCAATAGAGTCAGCGCAGACAGAAACAGCTTCCAAATGTGACCAGTGAGGCAAGTTAGACCTTAAACAACAATTGGGCTTTGCTGCAGGAAGAGTTTCCAATTCCAAAAGTGACTGGTGAGACAAGTTACATCTTAACAGTTGTGTCTCTCTGCTTAGATAATAAATCAGTGTTTAGAGGAAACTTGTTTACAAAACTCAGTGTGACAGAATTAATTGTTGCAACATTAACCTATAATTCTAATTGTATTTTGGAGGGAAATGCTACAATATTGTTGTTCAAAAACTTGAAGGTTTCCAAAGCTTCAAAGTGGAATCCCTTTTCTACCAGTTTTCATATATAGAAAATAAATGATATTAGACTTCACATCACTTAAACTAGTGTAATATTAGGAAGCAAAGTAAACCACAACAGGAAAATTTGTTAAAAAGGACAACACAGGACTGTTAATCCGGACAGAAGTAAACTAAAGATTTGAAAACAAATCTGTAACCTGGCCCTACGTTCAATGTTAATGGAGATCCTTTCCTTAGCTCCACAGTCTAAGTCTACTCAAATATCCTATGTGAAACAGAGTTCCTTTTCCAAAATCTTACTTAGTCCAGGGTTGCAGCATCAGTTTCTTTCCTTCATATCTTGAGGGAGGGAGAGAAAGTGAGGGGAGCTTTATCACTGACCACCTCACCAAAAAGCTTTGGGTTCCTCTCAAGAAAATTCTCACTCTGGATCTATGCTACATGAACTACATATTTGGCTCATACTAGTTATTGGTTCTTAAATTTTAGAGCAGTCTCCCACTCTGAAGAAACATGCCTTATCTTCATGAGTGGTCCTCTCTTCCCTCATCTCTGGAGAACCTGAGGACTGCCACACAGCACTCAGGGCAGAACCATCAGCCTACTCTGTCTGCTGCCCACTCATGCATCCAGCTTCTTACATAACAATCCTGGGAACAAGCAAATTAAATTTTCCTAAAATCTGTCAGAATGATACAAGTGCATTTGCACCCACGCCAAGACAATTCATATTACTGAGAAAAATCTCACCAAAATTACTTTAATGTGAGAAAACATAGACACAGACAGTGTAAGTTATATACAAGACATTTAGATACAGAAAGTATTTATTTGAATTTACAAAGTAACTGTGCTTACAAAACTCCAGATTTAACTTTTTGTTTAATTGTGAAAAAGCGGAATAACATGTTCTTGTACCCAATCCTTCAGTTAGCGTGAATTCTATGTTAAGTGCAATACATTGCATACTAAGGGTTGTGAAGTTCCGAGGTAGTTTTGTTTTGTGTTTTGTTTGTTGGGGGTTTTTTTATTTGTTTTTAATTGCAGTACATTTCAGAAACCAGAAGCAAGCCAAGACATGACTTTTCTGGAGAATGCTATAGAGTAATATGAAGATTAAGAAGATGAGAGTATGTAAGAACAAGAATCAGATATAGAATACCAGATACATAAAAGGGGATAATAAATGCTGATAATAAATACTGTGATATGCAGAAATATAATTTATGGTGATAGGATGTCTGCCAGAAAGTCAGTTCCAATACACTTAAAGGTTTTAATCAGGGAAGTAGAGAATTTCAATGGACACCCTATTAAAATGCCTACTCATTTATTTGTGTACACATAAAGAATGCACACAGAAAGGAAGTGGTTACCCTCCATTTCTACTATATTGCAGGACTATTTAATTTCTGGACAACTACTTTTTAAATAAAATATATTTTTTAGATTTGTTTTCTGAAGAATTTTATATGTAGAATGCCTCTGAACTGATAAAATCTGGAAAGAGCCTGAAGAAATTTTAATAAAATCCAAAATTGCAATCACATGAAAAATAAACAGAAAGTCTCTAGAAATTTATGCATTGCTGAGACTATGTTACTTGCATTAATTACAGCCCAATATTTCTCAGTACATCTGCCAGCATGACACTGAGCTAAGAAAGGTTATAAAGGGCATTACAAGTCTACAGTTGGCCAAGATATATTGAGATTTTTAGTAATAAAAATAGAAATAAATGAAGAACATTAATAAGTCTAGAAAGCACTTTTTTTTCAGTGGACCAGATCTCTCACTGGAAACTGTTTCAGGAATATCATTCCAATAATAAAGCACATTCCTATTGGCATAGAACACTAATAGTATTTGGAGAAAAAAAGGTCATTTTCTAGAACTCAAACTGACTTGAAGTTCAGTTATCTAAAGTAACACATACTCATGTGCTCATTAGGTCCAGTAATTTGTTGAACTGACTTCTATATGTTCATTAGCTTCTTCACAAACAAATTTTTAAGTAACTTTTTTCAATTTTCAGAAAAATAGAAAAAGAACAGTGTTTGATACAGTGATGGGATTGTTTTCTGCAGGTGGTATTTTTCACTTGTTTTCTTGCCTTCCTTTTCGTTGTTCAGAATGTTATCTCTCCTGAGTATTACTCCATCAAAATAATCCCTAAAGCCAAGACTCACAAAACTATCATACAAATTTTTTGTGTGGGGTTTTTTTTTTTTTTCAGAAGATCAAATGTGAGAGCATAACCTGCTATGGAAGAGAAAAAAAATCTTGCTATTTTACTAAGTCCTTTCATACTCATTGAAAAGAAAAAAAAAGTGTGTTCCTTAAGCAAAAGAGACCACTTTTGCTTTCCCTTCTGTGAATGCTGATGATATTGATTCATCCCTATATATTTTAAAGGACCCATTACAAATGCAACAACTGAGTTGCACTTTCAGTGGATTCCCTTTTCCTGAAACAGTCTAACAAAAAAATAAGGGCACAGGACTCCAAGCGCAGCTGAGGCTTACCTTTGCTTTTTCACCCTCAAGTACGTTTTAGCTACTTTGCCACAGAACAAAGAGAGCTGAATATCTTTTACATTTATTTGGCTGATTTATGTTTTCAGGTTTATCCTTTTAGCTTTTTTATCCAAAAAGCTGGTTGTGCAGAGAATGTCTAGTGCAAGTCCTGCTCTTTTTATTCCATTTTTCTCCCTCTCCCCCAAGCCTTGACCCAGAGCACAGCCAGCATCAGGTGGGATTCATGCAAGAGTCATGGGGGGGGACCATCAGCAAATACTCAGCAGTTCACTGCAGGAGGAGCTGAGGGATGGGATAAAGTCAATCACCTCTAGGAGGGCCCTAATGAAGGAGGTGAGGAAGTCATTGTTCTGGAGGAGACTGATAAACAGATACCTTTCTTGGCCTTTGGGGGAAATAAGCATGTATCTGAAGGAGCTTTGTTTCATGCTTTGTTTTGATGCTGTTTTGGTGTTGGTTTTTTTCCTAACTTTAATTAGTGTCTTCTCTATGTTTCTGCTGCTTATTTGCTAACTTGAACAGCTTTGTGATACCTGATACTTAGAACAATGTGAAGTCAGAATTGTGTTTTATAACTGAATGTTATTTTTGCCCAGTGTTAGGTCTTTGTTTCTCAGTTGTAGCAATGAAACATTTTCCTCTCTGTATACTGGAGGATGAGTTTAGCACTAATGGGCTGATTATTTTATCCCACACTAGCTGAGGATATTTGGATTATTGATTTTCCTAATAAATTCAGCTGTGACTAAATTTTAATGTTAATGCTGCAAAGCCTGTTTACTCTTAATATGAAAATAGTACATGCTGACTTGCAAACACTTTGGGTAAAGAATTATTTTCTCTAACTGAAGCAATGCTATTTTTTTTTTACCTTAGGTAAATAAGAAGTTGCATGGACTTGCTCTAGTTTTGCTGCTTCTTTATTTCCATTCCAGTGAGATCCCTCATGTTTTTCTGCAAGATGCAGTTCCTGTCATTGGTTAGTTTATCAGCATTTTGTGGGTCTATATATCCAATACAAATGATAANACATACTGAGAAATTTTTTACTAATGGGATGTGTCATTAAAAAGTTTGGAGACCACTGATTTAGAGAACCAGATACATCTGCAAAGTGGCTGTTGAGAAGTCAGGACAGTTTTATACTTTAAAGCAAAACTTTCCTTGACTGACATACATACTGGATGCAACAAATTCTTAATGATCCNAAAAAAAAAATTGTATCGTAGCCACATTTTATGCATATATATGTAGATGTATGTATTTATATAGATATATACACATCTATCACTCAATTAGAGCAGTGGTCTCCAAAAGGACGTGTGTGTGTACATGCGTGTACTGTAGGGGTTACACAAGACAGTCTATTGCAGTGTGAGAAGAAAACATTAAAACTTCATTAGTACACATCTATTATTAATGAATAAATATATATATATATATATATTTGGGGTACATACTGAGAAATTTTNATGAATAAATATATATATATATATTTGGGGTACATACTGAGAAATTTTTTACTAATGGGATGTGTCATTAAAAAGTTTGGAGACCACTGATTTAGAGAACCAGATACATCTGCAAAGTGGCTGTTGAGAAGTCAGGACAGTTTTATACTTTAAAGCAAAACTTTCCTTGACTGACATACATACTGGATGCAACAAGTTCTTAATGATCCTATCCTAATTAATTATTTATTTTAGTCACTGGCTGAAGGAAATAACTTCCATGATGAAATTGAACTTAGTCAATGTGACTTCTATTGCAATGGTTCCTAACCTGTAGAATTTAGCTGGTCTTCTGACATTTTGGTCTGGTGCTATTAGTTGATGAATATGAGCCTAAGTTTTCCACTTTAGTCAGTGAACTGAAGTGCTTGACAATGAAGCGCTTTATAGGATTGTAAAGAGGCAGTATGTAAGGTTGCAGGACTACATCAGAACAGCAACTCACCAACAAAAAATTGGACCCTAGAAACTCTTTCATTTTAGGAGTTTGACTCAGAAAATAGACCATGCTGTGGATATAGGAGCACATGGTGATAATATTTAGTGAGCAATGCAGACATCAACATTAGAGTCTTCCCTCTCTATGGTGAAATCTCATGATGAAAGATGAGATATTCCTATACTGACTTTTTTTAAGCGAACTAAATTAATTTTCATAACTAAAATGAAACCCTTGAATCAATGTTTTGCAACGTGTGGTAGTATAACCTCTCTAAAACAAGTTGTTGTTTTCAGGATAATTGAATATAATTGACCACTTTTCTAAACAGATGTTTGAGTGAAAGACATTTTGTGCAAAGTTTTCTTGAAGGACATAATAAAATAATAGCAATGAGAGATTACTTTGCATGTTAAAATATGTATTTAACTGGCAGTTTAGTGCAGATGGTTTGTCATGTAATTACACATTACATTGTCTTACTAGGTTGGTGTATGGTAAATAAAGTCTAACTGGTGTATGCTCAAGGGACATCCACAGTTGTTGCAAGTATCATCAGCTCTGAGAAAGTTGCACAGAAAACTAGAGATGGCTAAAACAAATGTCCAAATGGATTTTAAAACTGGATAGCAAGCATTTTGTCCCTAATTATATATGTCACATTCCTCTCAGGCTTTGAGACATGCTCTGGAGACTCTAGACCTTTTTTTGTAGAAAGAAAAGAGACTTTTTGAATTCTAACATGGGTGTCCTATAAATCTAAAGAATCAGAAGAATTGTGTAGTATTTTCCTCAAGAAAAATTAAAATTCTTTTGATTTTCCACTACATTAGACTATTATGGTACATTTGCTTTAAAAGTAAAAATTAAAGCTTTTTCAGTAACTTTAGGTATGAGGGAGTTTTAGTAAGGAGGAAAAAAAGAGTTGCCATAAACCCACAGAAAATACAAAAGCTTTAAATAATATGGAATAGCTACTATTCAAAATCTTCATGGTTAGCTGAGGCATAGTGTGATAAACTTAAAACTGACAATTTGAAATCTTGAATTTTCAGTTTGCATAATGAAACCAGTTAAAGGTAAATACAGTACACTGTAACAGTTTAAAAAGAAGTAATTTCTATGATTTCATAACATCATTGTAGTTGTTCAGATGAGAGATGGTGTGTTTCAGTGCACAATGATATTGTATTTCTGTCAAGTGAATAAGAGGATTTTATAGACAACAGGTTCTCACAGTACAGTGCTTTGAATAGTAAATCTATGATTTCTCAGCATTGCTGTTGTCCTTTTGCATATGGTTTTGCTGAGGCAAGAGGGCTTTGAACAACACCAAGCAGAGTGAAAGTAAGTTTGCAGTAAACCTAAATTCTTGGTATCCTATTCTCCTGTCCTTATTGGACAAAATTCCTACAGTCAAAAATTATTTTCTCTTACTGATTTTTTTTAACAGAAACCAGTAGATCATCTTAAATCTAGCCAATATTTCTGTGGCTGCATTTCTTTGTAGGTGTGTAGAAAAAGATCCTTGGGCAGATGTCGGTTTACCTGATATTAATAAGGGAGCTGAAGTTAGGTATTCCACAATCTGAGTGTATTATCTTCTTAAAGTATCTCGTATGAGGAAAGAAACTCATTTTGTGTCTGAGGCACTCACCAGTGTTAAAATTAGTGACAAGGTGAAATGAAGGAGAGTAGATATCTGAACCTACTCATCCTAAAACTATTACGACTATCTTAGCACACAAGAGAGAAATGCTGTCAGTTCTCAAAGTATTTGGAAGATATTGAGCTCACTGTTTCAGGTTTTCTCAAAAAAACTGAAAGTTTTCTTGGGGCAGAAAAGCTTTTTCACATCCTGTTATAGGTCAAGCATGTCACAGTTGTTTGCTCATTGCCATAATATAATTCTTAGCACAGCAAGTCATAACATTATCTAATGAATGATTCCTAATGAAGGGGAGTGTATTTACGATGTTTTACATCTCAATCTGTTTGTCCAAATCATGCATGTGAATAGTTTACCCATTTTCTTTTGTCAGAAATGTTTATTTCCATCATCTACTATCCCAGATTGTAAGGACACCTTTTTTGTCTAATAAACCAAAAGGTGTATCTGACCTGAAAGAGTGAACAGGAACATTTGTACTGTCTGTTTTTGTAATGCCTTGGAAAAAGAGACATGTATGTGTTATTCTTGTCTCCTGTACCTCCACTCATCATCCATGCCTAAAGACCTGAGTCTAAATTTAATATAGTTACATTTCATTTATTGTTTAGCTTAAATTTTATGTAAAAATATATCCTCCAGTTCTTTTCCAAAATTTTTCTTCTATGCAGAGATCTTTCCCCTAGAAAAGTTGTTACCATAATAGTTAGTTAATACCTTTTTAAAAGTAGTAGATATTTTATAGTGAGTGATACTCAATAATATAAATTAAAATTTTTATATACAATATTCAAGTTAAAGTGAATTCTCTGGGAATGTTACCACCATTCCATTTATCTTTTTCTGTATTTCTTCAACACAAAAGTTTAGAGACAAGAAAATGTGGCCCTGACATAAACTGCAGAAGAGAATTCTTACATTCGTCAGTGAACAAGAGTGTCTTGCTTTATCTTTGTGAAGAACATAGGTCTTCTGCAGAACATTATATTATTCAGTTTTGCAACAAAAAATACTATATTGAATAATGCTTGGAAATAAAATTACTGTTATATTGTGAATAGAAATCAAGTCTGATTTCTTTACTTTCCCTCAAATGTAGTAACATACGTATAATTTCACTTATTCTGTGGATATTTTACATACCTGAATCTCCCTATGTGTCTCCACAGCTAACATAAAAGCACTAAATAATATTTAAAAATCCATTTTCCGGCATTTTACTTTTTTTCATTCAGTCTTTCATATATATAATGCAAATGGAATTTAGATTCTTCGGCACAATAACTGACAGTGCTGACAGGAGGAAATAATATTTTTTGGTCTGATTTTTTTCTTAACACTTTTCTGATGTATTTTAATTAAAATTAAAATTGTCATCTTCAAGATATTGCATCAATGTTTTGAAATCTGCAAAAGCTGTTGAGTGCTTATGGTATTTAAATTTCCCCAAAAGATGTAGTGATACTTTCCAGGTTATCATAGCAATGGAAATCCAGAACTGTATTTTGTTTTACCTTGACAGGTAACTTTCTATACTAGGAAACTGGGTATAATATTTGAACTCATATTGTTTTGATCATCAGCACATCTTTCGTGTCATCAGCATATGAGATATACATTAGTCAAATATATGTATTTATAACCACTATTTAAAAAAATGGACTGGATGAGAGTGACAGAGCGACATTACCATTACATTTATATGTGGACTCAAAGACGCAGTGAATCCAATTTTCTATGCCTCCTTGTCCTGGTTTTCACTCCCTTACACTCCAGTAACAGCTTGATTTGGAGATAACGTCAATATTAGAGACTTACTCCTATTATGAAGGAAAATATTGAAGAATTTGGAAACACTATTTCTGCTGCACTTGAACTATACCTTAAGAAAATAAATGGTTTTATTTTGAGCTTTGATTCAAGTAAGTTGATTTTAGGACTGAAAATGCTGAGAGATTAAACAATCCATCCCAGTTTTTGCTTACCATAGTAAAAATTGTTCATTTGGGATTTGAACTTTGCATTTTCATGCAAATAAATATCATCATTGTTTTTTTCCCCAGCGAGTTCAAAGAGCTTTGCAATAGTTCCCTAACCATAGCAAGGCTTCTTTTCCCATGTGTTCTCTCACTAACTGCCTGTCTTTGTTTTAAGTAAAGGCAGAGCTGTATCTTTGTTCTCTTGGTGTTTCCATGTTTGCCTATTTATTTCCTCCTTCTTTGAGGGACAAAACTCCTGTTTACCATACTTCCACCTTAAGCAGACTGATGCCAAAAGCAATTCTATGACAGTCTTGAGTTAAATGAATGTTTTCTTGGATTTTTATCCACTTTCCTGTATTAATCATCCTCTCTTTGAGCATGTTGATTTTACAGTACATGTCGATTATGCATGGTGCTCCCCCAATTAGCCAAATACGAATTTAAAGAAATAGCGTTAATTGCACTTTTCTATCTCTACAGTTCTCCGGAACGACAATAAAGAGATCTTTGATATCAAACCCAAACCATATTGCTCTTTGTAACTTGTTGTGCAATTACAGAATTGATAAATGAAAAAAAACCACAAAGAAACAACAAACCCCAATACCAATATATATATGTTATTATTGTATTAAGTACTGGCCCTGTTAAATATTTGGGTACTAACTGGAGAAAAAAAAGACTTTAAAAAAGAAATCTTTTAAAAAACATACATCCCATAAGACTAAGTTAAAAACTGGGGTAGAAGACAGAAAGAAGAGGAAAAACAGGTTTTTTGCTTTTATGACAAAACAATTAATCATCTTAAATGAAAAAATATGATGAAATCCACTAGATCTTAACAATTGCTTTCTCATCAAAGTAACTGTTCCTTTTATTGACATCTCAATTGAAGTTTATACAAGAAGTTGTGCTGAAAATAAACCTATTATATTGCTATTTCACTGCTGTCCATACTGGTGCAATATTAATTCACCAAAGAACAAAGGCCTGATTTACAGAAAATAAGCCATTGTGCTAAATGGAGTGAATCATTAGTAGCAGTGAACCCTGAGGAGATTCAAAGCTGGATCGAGACCGAATAATGAGAAAATGAGAGGAATATGGCTTCCATCCTGACTAATTAATCAATGAAAGCCCCGTGCCAGAGTTTTAAACAACAGGGAAAGGCTGCTGTATGTTCAAAGTCTTGCTTTTTAATGCTTATTTTTTAATGTGTTGCTCTTTGTTTACTTGTTCATGTATTGGCAAATCATTTAAGCCATTGTCTAGTTCTCTACAGTACCGTGAAATAATCTCCCATGTAAAGTACAGGGCATTTTGAAATTTAAGGTGTATTTTTGTGGTGTATCATAATTTCAGGCCCACTGATTGCAATAGGTGGCTGTACACCATTATGCCACATGCAGGTTTCAAATTTTAACATTGTTACTTGAAATACTTTTACCACATAAACAAATTCTGATTTATGTGGTTTCTGTTAGTAATCTAGTACCTAGCTATGTGGCTATGTTATTGTTTTCCTGAAATCTTGCATGAGGTAAGTTTTGGGAAAAAAATGCACAAACATGAAGTGTTTTTACATTTAATTCATATGCAGTCTGTTGCATACAAATTGTATTGCATTTATCAAAAAAGTAATGTAATTTATCAAAAGTAATGTAATTTATCAAAAAAGTAATGTAAAAGTAAATATCAAAAGTAAAGTCAGCCTGCACCTCCATGGAGAAGTTACAGTATGTAGGAAACAAAATTTTCTGAGTAAGCACAGATCACAGTGAATATGCACACGGAGTAGGTCTGATATTCATGGAATTATAGAATCATAGAATGTGTTGGAAGGGACCTTTAAAGGTCATCTAGTCCAACCCCCTTGCAGTGCACAGGGTCATCTTCAACTAGATCAGGTTGCTCAGAACCTCATCCAGCCTGGCCTTGAATGTCTCCAGGGATGGGGCCTCCACCACCTCTCTGGGCAACCTGTTCCGTTGTCTCACCACCCTCATTGTAAAGTCTGATCTAAACCTACACTGCTCCAGTTTAAACCCATTGCCCCTTGTCCTGTCGCTACATGCACTTGCAAACAGCCCATCTCCAGCTTTCCTGTAGGCCCCCTTCAGGTACTGGAAGGCCACTATAAGTTCTCCCTGGAGCCTTCTCTTCTCCAGGCTAAACAACCCCAACTCTATTCTAAAATATTTTGAGTTGGAAGGGACTTTTAAAGGTCATTTAGTTCAACCCCAGTGCAATGAGCAGGGGCATCTTCAACTATAGCAGGTTGCTCAGAGCCCCATCCAACTTGACCTTGAAAGTTGCCAGGCATGGGGCATCTACCACATCGCTGGGCAACGTATTCCAGTGTTTCACTACCATCATTGCAAAACACATCTTCCTTATATCTAGTCGGAATCTACCCTCTTTTAGTTTAAAATCATTACCCCTTCTCCTGTTGCAACAGGCCCAGCTAAAAAGTTTGTCCCTGTCTTTCTCATAACCCCCTTTAAGTACAAAAGGTCACAATAAGGTCTCCCCGGAGCCTTCTCTTCTCCAGGTTGAACAACCCCAACTCTCAAAGCCTGTCAACACAGAAGAGGTGCTCTAGCCTTCTGATCATTTTTGCAGCCCTCCTCTGGACTCACTGCAACAGGTCCATGTCTTTCCTGTGCTGAGGACTCCAGAACTAGATAAAATATTCCACAGACTGGAGTAGAGGGGCAGAATCACCTCCTTTGACCTACTGGCCATGCTGCTTTTGATGCAGCCCAGGATATGGTTGGCTTTCGGAGCTGGGAGAGAGCATTGTTGGCTCATGTCCAGCTTTTCATCCACCAGTACCCCCAAGTCTTTCTCAGCAGGACTGCTCTCAATCTGTTCACCCCCCATCCTATATTGATAGTAGGGGTTGCCCCACCCCACCTGCAGGACCTTGCACTTGGCCTTGTTGAACCTCATGAGGTTCACATGGGCTCACTTCTTGAGCTTATCCAGGTCCCTCTGGACAGCATCCCATCCCTCAGCCCTGTCAACTGCACCACTCAGCTTGGTGTTGTCTGCAAACTTGCTGAGGGTGCACTTCATCCATTGATGAAGATATTAAGCAGTGCCAATACAGACCCCTGAGGGGCACCACTTGTCAGCAATCTTCATCTGCACATCGAACTGTTGACCAGTACCCTCTGGATGTGACCAATTCCTCATCCAGCAAACAGTATCCATCCATCAAATGCATACCTCTCTAATTGAGAAAGAAGGATATTGTGGGGGACCACGTCAAAGACCTTACAGAAGTCCAGATAGATGACAGCTATGGCTCTTCCCTTGTCCACTGATGTACTCACTCCATCATAGAAGGCCATTATGTTGTCAGGCAGGACTTGCCCTTGGTGTGTAGCCAACACATCTCAGAGCAACAGGCTACAGCCCTCGCTAGCACCCTGTCCTTCTACCCTTGGCATGTCATCCCACACATTCAAGCCTGATATTTTTACCTCTCTCCCTTTAAGTCTAGTTAAAACCTTTGTCAATGAGCCGCGCTAGCTTGTGAGCAAAGATGCTCTTCCCCCTTTCAGAAAGGTCAACCCTACCCAGTGCCAGCAAACCTGGTGCCATGTAGGCGTCCCATTATTGAAAAACCCAAAATAGTGTCAGTGACACTAGTCATGGAGACACATATTGATAGACTGGGATTGTCTGTTTCTTCCAATGTCACTGCCCACAACTGGAAGGAGAGAGGAAAAAATAACCTGTGCTCCAGATTCCCGTAGCAACCGTCCTGACTCCCTGAAGTGTCTTTAGATTGCCCTTAGACTATGTGTTGCAGCTTCTTCACCACCCACATGGAACATCAGTAATGGGCAATAGTCTGAAGACTGTACCAGGCTAGGAAGCTTCCTAGTGATGTTCTTAATCCAGGCCTTCTGTTCCCCTCAGAACAGAGTCACCTACAACTATAACCCATCTGTTCTTCCTCACGGAGGTGGTTGTGATACAGGGGGTAAGCCTTTCTGACCTTAACAGCAATTTTGGTGAAGATGGACCATCATCCAAAACATCCATTGACTGGTGTTCCATGTCTAGAGCCTCACAGCTGTTGTACAGGGGCAGGGTGGGCAAGGAGGGGGTTTGCCTGCCACCCCAAGCATGGACTTGACTCCATTCACTCTTCTCCTTTAAGATAGTGCCTTCAGCCTGGCGGGGAAAGGATACAGGATCCCCTTGATCTTGGATTCTTTCTGGTGGCTGTTCCTGTTTCTGTCTCACAGAGGACAGAACATGGTTCCCCAAGTCTCCCTCTTTCTCACACTCTCTGATGCTCCTTAACCTTCTGGAGGCACTTGATGATATTAGCCAGTCTTTTAATACCACTCTTTGTGGACTTCCATTTAAATCATTGTTTAGAGCAGACAAAAGCAATCTAAATGTGACAAAGCCAGAATGACATATGTTGTGTCCAAGGAGTATCTGTGCAAGTATTTCTTATGAATTCAGTCCCACCCAGGTTTTGAGCCAACTTACCATATATTCTGTAAGGGTTTATGGCTTCAGCAGGTAAAAATTCTGCTCTCCAAATTATATTCATTACATTGTTTCAATTTAAATTTCAAAACAACCTGACAGGATGGCAATAGTTAAAAAATCCTCTCTATATTCTTTCAGCAACAGCATCCTTGAAATGAGGCTGAATGCTCTTCAGACATTTCTTTCAAGTGCATGGCTACTAAAGAGCAGTACCAAGCACAAAGTGATATCAACATAGATGAAGAGGAAAGCAAGCAACCCAGGTTAAATGTATGGAAAGTAGTTCTTGGCGTTCTATTCATTTAATACTAGGGGCAACTTTCACCCTGTACTTCACAGAATCATAGAACAGTTAGGGTTGGAAGGGACCTCAAAGGTCATCTAGTTCCAACCCCCTGCCAGGGGCAGGGACACCTCCCACTAGACCAGGCTGCTCAAAGCCTCATCCAGCCTGGCCTTGAACACTTCCAGGGATGGGGCATTGACAACTTCTCTGGGCAACCTGTTCCAGTACGTCACCAGCCTCCCAGTAATGAATTTCTTCCTAATCTACCCTTCTTCAGTTTGAAACCATTACCCGTCATCCTATCATTACACTCCCTGATACAGAGTCCCTCCCTATCTTTCCTGTAGGCCCCCTTTAGGTACTGAAAGGCTGCTATAAGGTCTCCCCAGAGCTTTCTCTTCTCCAGGCAGAAATACCCCATCTCTCTCAGCCTGAGAGAGTTCAAGTGTTATGCAATACACTTTCACCCAGCTTGAAGTTAAAGTGTGGGCAAGCTCTGATTTACCAAATAAAAAATCTCTCAGAATCTCAGCTTCAAGCTATGTAGATTCAAATAGATAACAATAGACCAAGGATTCAAAATCTTTTATCTTTTTGTTGTCCCTGTGGATTGGGAGTATTGCTGTCTGTTCTCTGTGTCAGGCCACTTGAGTTGTTATGTCTAAAAACCAGACAACCAAATGAAAGAACTGCTACTACTGTAATATTAACCACATATGCAGGATACTTATGCACGAGGCAGCATAAATTTACTGTAGTGTTATGATCTTAATAGAAATTTTAACTTACTGTAACATGATTTCATAGCATTAATGAAGTTTGTATTCATTTTCCTCACAGAAGTCACTGATACAATAGTTAAGAGTGAATCATCTACTTCCCTTGCAATTATCTCTGTATAAGAATTTTGCAATGTATTTATGATTAATTTTCTTATTACTTTACCACTTTGCATAATTCAAAACATATTTGTTATTCATTCAGAATAATCTGAAACCAAATTGTGAACATGGAAGAAAAAACAAGTAGAGACATGTTTCTGGAAAGGTGTATAGACTATCAAAACCAAGCATTCTTAATTTTTAAACTAAGTTTTAGCTCTATTCAAATATACAACTTGATGAGAATTTCCCTATCACTAAAAAACCTTTAAAGTGTTAGTATTGGCTTGAATCTTTTACTGGTAGTAATTTTTCATATTTTTTTTTTAAAATGAACTTCTGGGTTTTATTCTAAACAATATCATAAATGCAGTAGATGCTTCACACAACACATGTCTTTAATCAGCATGGTTATTTTGAATTCATCTCTGTTGACACCAGAAATAATACAGTAGAAATAAGTATTAGTTTGGTCTATAGTGATTGAATGTACCTAGCTGGAATGATGAGCATTTCAGGGGGTTACTAAGGGATACAAAGGTGAGTACTAAAGAAACGCATGTTACAATTATTACTGCATTTGAGTCTCCCCAGTAAAGGCATAAAACTGTTAGGGAATTTCAGCATGTAATTACCATCCTTTATATCCTAGAATAAGAGATAATTTGCAATAAGCCCAAATACTTTATAATGGACAGCTAAAGGACATTACATGCCAAATATTTCATTACATGCCACCATGATCAGAGGGGTGGAGCACCTATGCTATGAGGACAGGCTGAGAGAGTTTTGGTTGTTCAGCCTGGAGAAGAGAAGGCTCTGAGGAGACCTTATAGCCCCTTTCAGTACCTAAAGGGGGCCTACAGGAAGGATGGGGAGGGACTCTTTATCAGGGATCATAATGACAGGACACAGGACAATGGCCTCAAACTGAAAGAGGGGACATTTAGATTGGATATCATAAGGAAATTGTTTACTGTGAGGGTGGTGAGGCACTGGCACAGGTTGCCCAGGGAAGTTGTGGATGCTTCATCCCTGGAAGTGTTCAAGGCCAGGCTGGATGAGGCTTTGAGCAGCCTGGTCTAGTGGGAGGTGTCCCTGCCCAGGGCAGGGGGGTTAGAACTAGATGATCTTTAAGGTCCCTTCCAACCCAAACCATTCTGTGATTCTGTGATTCTGTGATATTTGTAATAGGCATAGGCATCCTATCTATGAGAAATAATGAGTACATTAGCCATGTCGGAAGGACAATCTTCTATTACATTTTGAATGTGTCTCTATCACAGAAAGTTTTTCCACCAGTTTAACATTTTTCTCCCTCACCAATTTTCTAAAAGCTAATGTGAGAGGCAAGTACAGAAAAAGTTCTAAGTATTTCTATACCTTGTCATGGACAGGCTTATCCCATTCTCTAATAAGAAAGTGTGATGCCTACGTGTCAGCCTGATTTTTTTATCCTCTATCAAACAAAAGTGCATTCTCGGCTCCTTGAGGAGTTCTTCTGTTTGCTGTTGTCTTCCAGATCAACACATCATCACGGGTCAGGTTTTCTGCCAGCCTGAGAACATACTTTCTTTTGCAATGGACTTAAATGATACAATGTTTTAGCAATAAGAATGGTATAAGTGTCCTGGATTGTCTAACAAGAGAGTATCCTAAGGGGGAATTAAAATCTTTTCCACCCCTAAACTTCATATTTGCATTGAAGGTATCTTTAAAAAAATATATATTTTTGCTCAAAGTCAGAGGCAATTCTGTAAGATTATTTAGTGGTTTCTCTTTATTGGTATATACATTAAGTTATTATCAAAGGAAACTTTGTTTCAGAATATGCATGTTTATATATAGATACAACCCCAAAGGCAGTTACATAATTATAATAGAAATTATAGACTAATAGTTATGTCAGAGACCTTGGTCTGAAAAGATCAAGAACTGTAGCTGTCACTCTTAATCACGGGGTATCAGCTCCGCAGTATTGCATACTCATAACTAATCTAGATTGCTGAGGATTAATTGTTCAAATATTTAGTATTAACAATGAATAATGACTAAGAACTAAGCATTGGCAATGTGTATTTTTAATTATTTAATGTCAATCCAGCAAAATGTTTTCTTGAATTTGAAGATGGCCTGATTTAAGTCTTTTAGACTCTCCCATGACAACAATCTCTAGTTCCTTAATTGATAACAATATATAAAAATAAATTATTTAGATTTTTTTTTTCAGTTGTGATATAATTGATCATAAATGTAAAAGCTTTGCATTATTCAGGAAAGGTAGGTAAAGGGGTAAAAGAGACACATTATTTTACTCCATAGGTCAACAAGGAAGATTTCTAAATGCTAGCAAGTCACAGTAGGTTCCCTTTAAAACCTTTGGCGATTAGTTAAGAGGGCCAGTGAAGTTCAGGGAATGTATATGTTTCATTATCATGTTCAAATATATACTCACATTATGATTAGATATTTAACTTACAAACTATATGACTCAATATCCAATGACTGTGATGATAGTTTCACATCTAGGTCTAGCTACTCATGTGATAAACACTAAACTATAAGTGAGTTAAATCCCACTCCTGCTAGGAAAGGAATATATTACGAAGAAGAATCCAGCAAGATAGTGAAACAGAGGTAGAGCAAGCAACCTGAAGAGATACTTGTCTAGATTTCCTTCTAAACACTAGGGAGTAACTGGGTGAGAATGCACACCCTGATGGAGACCTGGGTGATGAGGACCACCATGAATGGCGACATCAGTTGAAGGTACCTAACCATCAGAAATTAAATGTAGGAGAGTGAATGACTGAAAAAGATGGATTTCAGAAAAGGCAGCCTTAATGAGATGATACCTCCTGGGAAAAATTCAGAAGTAATGCCAGACAAAAGGGAAACATTTAATTCTATAACTGTCCTCACACATTCTTCTGATCAGTAGAATTAAAAGCTACTAAAATGATACCATAAAGATTAAAGTTTGTAATACTTTGTTTGCTATTAACTTTAGTAAAAAAAAATAAACTTGTCTAACTGCATGGGTATTTCTGGAATATAAAAAAAGACAAGATCTCAGACTGCATTCAAGAAAGATGTTTTAAAGTACTGAGAAAATTTAGGTATTCATTGCATAACCCAAGGTTGATGAAATTCACCTTTGAGTGGTTAGGCTACTGGCTGAAAAAATGTTAGCAACATTAACAATTGTCTACAAGACACAGAGGCAAGTGACAGGACAAGGGTCTATTTTTTAAAAAGCAAGAGATTAGAAGCCAGACCTTTACAGAACTCCAATGAACTTTAATTTCTGCCATGCTACAAGAACAGTTAACCCAAAGAATTCTAAAGGAATAACAGAAAACAAGTAACATTAGTTACAAAAAATGAATTGCTATTTAAGAAGTGCAAGCTTCTACGCTTAGGCAGGAATACTCAGTTTTATGAACAAGGTTTAGGAAATGAAGAACTAAGTAGTATTTCTGAAGGAAAGGATTGAGGATTATGTAACGTGATTCTTACAGGGGAAAATTAGTGATTTCTAAATAGCAGAATACTCTTAAGACACACTGCTCCATGTAGGTAAGATCTCATTTGCAGGCCTGTGCTCAGTTTCAGGCTCTAATCTTCAATGAACTTTAGATAAAAACAGGTAAAATACCTAGAGCTCTATCAATGTCACTGATGAGGAGAGGTTAAAAGAACAGAAGTTATTTAGAGGTGAGAAGGATGAAGGATTATTGTGTATTAGACTTCAAATAGATAAAAACTGCCACAAAGGATAAGGAAATGAGATATTGTCTTCTTTTTTGTACATAATAGATATTGCAAAATGTAATGGATGAAAATTTTAGCAAGGAACATTAAGAGCACATATAAAATACTCTCTGCTGGCATATGAGGCTGGACTACATGACCTTGAAAGGTCTACACAGCTGTCTTTTTCTCTTATTTTACATAGAATAAAAAATGCAAAATGTTCACTTAAAGTAGGGAAATGGTTAGAATTTAAAGAAGTGCTTAAGATGTGGATTAATTCCCACATATAAATGTTATAGTGAATTGGGGAAATGTAGAGTACTCAGGATAGTCACGCAAATAATTTTGCATATGCTTGTCTATGTTTGTATACAACTGGTTACTTCTGTATGTGTCTCTGAGATCTGAACTGTTGTGTTAGCCACTCAAAACTGTACATCAGAAACTGGTGGCAGATGATTAATGCATATCTAGGACAAATGCCACAAATCTGATCAATAACATAAATTTTCAAAGCGAACTGCCAAAGATGAAAAGACACACCATTGTAAGACTTGCATGTTTATGTTTAAAAATTCAGAGATATAAACTAGTTCACTGTCAGACTGAGATATTAATTCATGTTGACAAGAATGAGCTACAGTTAGGCAACCCACTGAAATGCAAAGTGATATCGCAGATCAGAATAGAAGTCAAAATTACTTTTGTCAAAACGCCTTTCCCTTCTATAGTCATCCTTCAAATAATTATTTATCATTTTTCCTGTTTGAATATAATTTGTTGGGAAAAAAATGAATTTCCACCTGAAGAAAAGAGTTATGGTATTAAGCATGAATAACTTTTTTTTTTTAAAGTGACAGAAGTATTTTAGGTACTTTTTGAATTATTACAAAAAGTTATTATCTTGACAGAAAGACGTAACTTGGAAACAGAAGTGGATGGAAGAAGTAGTTATGTCTTATATGTTACTGCATAAATTCCTGACACAGTTTCACAGGCCCTGAAAGAAAAGCATGGGAAGAGATGAGAAACATCAACTGCAGAGGGTTGACAAAAAAAAAAATTATATTGCTTTTTTAAAAATTATGTTTATTGTTGATTTGATACACACACTATTCAGCTTTCTCTAAAAATCATGCTTGAAATCCATAATCTGATATTTTCAGATACATTTTCAAACTAAAATTTTAATATAATTGGAATGTAAGGGAAAACATTTTGTTCCCTGAAATCAGACTTCAAACTCTGAGAAGATTATATGTGTATATAAAAGAAAATCAAGTACTCTCTGCTAGAATATCTACGATCTAGGCTGGTTTGTGTATCCTACAATGAATGTTCTTCTTTGAATATGTGTAGTCCAATTAATAGTTTCCATGCATGTAACAAAGTATTTCTGGAATAAGTATTTTAGACTTGATATTCTGAGTCTTCTATGTGCTTTTTTTTTTTCCATTTAATATTGGGCTGCATATACAAAGTTGAACATATGAGTTTGAAAGAACAGTATGCTACTTCTAACAATGAAATATACCAGCAAAAGGAAAAATCAAATCTAAAGCCTCAAAAAATTGTTCAAGGCATTGTTTAAATACAAAAGAACATTGCCAAAATATTTTTGTAAAATGATGACTGACTCCTCCAAGACAAATTAGGAAAAGATGGGACTGCATTCAGATATAATCATATCAAAATATTAGGGTAGAAGAGTCAATAACAGGAGTCCAAGGTTAATAAAATCTTCTGCTGTAGAGCAGATATGACAGTTGCTGACCTTCTAACTGGATTCAAGCAGTAGTGCTCAAGGATTAAGGGTATATCTAATAAATCATCTCCCACAAGCATTCCTCGTAAAATGGAAAGATCCCATAATCTTCAAACAGAAGATCTAGTCCTCCGTGCCTTTACAGATATATTCTAAGAGAGAAAATAATTCTTTACTTTTATTAACAAAAATTTAAAAATAGAGGTGTAATAAAAACAACTCATCTACTATATTACATAAACTGTGGGAAGCATGTTGAATAAAGATGAGAAGAGCATGAAGTGTGAAATTTAAGCAAGAAGTCTTTGGTGTCTTTTTTTGTCCATTGTTTTAATTAAATTGATCAAACCTAGTCTCTTCAGCAATAAAACTAAAGGAAACTTAAATGCAAAGGAAAAATTGTGAAAATTAATTAAATCTTAATCTGACAATGTACTAATTAGCCTAATGGTTATTAACAACCTTACTACAGTAGGGGTACTGATCCATTCAAACAAACTACTTGAGATAAAAAATAAGCACATACATACTTAATAAATACTTGTTAAATATAGGATTTAACTATTTTTTCCCCTTTCTTCTTAGGTCAGTGCTTACATCTTTGAAAGTTGTCTATTAACTTGCAACGTTTAGGTATTTTGCAAAATAATACCGAATAATGTACAAAACTTCATTCAAAAAAAAGGATAGGGAAGAAAAAAGACTACTGTTAATACAGACTGTAGAGAATACTGTATAATTATATAGTTCATTATCATGTCAATCTCAAGAGATGCTTAGAGACATGCTTATTGAGAAACAATCCTACTTACTATTACTCTGTCATTGTTTGGTGGTGTAATTTTTAGCTGTGTCTTGTGGAATGCAATGTGTTTCTGTACTGGTAGAAAGCATGGCTTTGTTTATCATACAACTTCTTAATTGATTTATTCTAAGGGAGAAACATGTCAGCAGCACTGCAGAGAAGGACTTGGGAGTGGTGGTTGATGGGAAGCTCAACAGGACCTAGCAATGCCTACTTGCAGCCGTTGGCAGAAAGCCAACCACATCCTGGGCTGCATCAGAAGAACCGTGGCCAACATAAGAAGGACATGGACCTGTTGGATAAAGTCCAGAGGAGGGCCATAAAGATGATCAGAGGGCTGGGGGACCACTCCTATGAAGACAGGCTGAGAGAGCTGGGTTTTTTCTGCCTGAAGAGGAGGAGGCTCCAGGGACACCTTATTGTGACCTTCCATTACTTAAAGGGGGCATACAGAAAGGGTGGGGAGGGACTCTTTGTCAGAGAGTGTAGTGATAGGACATCAGGTAATAGTTTTAAACTGAAGGAGGGTAGATTTAGATCAGATATTAGGAAGAAATTCTTTACTGTGAGGGTGGTGAGATACTGGAAGAGATTGCCCAGGGAAGTTGTGGATGCCCCATCACTGAAAGTGTTCAAGACCAGGCTGAATGGGACTTTGAGCAACCTGGTCTAGTGGGAGGTGTCCCTGCCCATGGCAGGGGGGTTGGCACTAGGTGACCTTTAAGGTCCCTTCCAACTCTAACCGTTCTATGATTCTATGAAATATACAGATGCAGATGATGCATTTGCACATAAGAGGGGACAGAAATAACATAGGTACTTTGTGCATGTACAAGCAACAGCTCTGTGTACATACCTTTAGTATTTGCGTGACCAGTTTATGCATGTCCACTAACTTTCTAGCCTTTCTATGATTCTGTGATCTCTATTGGATATTTTTCATTCCCTGGAACATGGATTTGCAGTAAGAAAGATTTAAAATGGACCATTCACAAGTTCTCAGGTACATATTGCCTGCTGTGTATTAGTGGAACAAAACAAGTCTAAAACATAATTTAGCTGTTAAATTTAACACAGTACTATTTTCTGTGCTTTTGGAAATAATCTTAAGAATATTACTTGGGTAAAACATCCGTTTGACTTTTTTTTCATTTCAAAGCACAGGTAGAGTGATTTCATTACATATGTAATAGTATTAAAAAAAAACAAAAAAAAGAAAATAATAAAAAATAAAATATCATGAAACTGAGATAAGAGAAGAATTGCCTCTGAAATTGTGTTGAAATCATTTAGGAGTATGTGTTATATTATTAATAATCTTTTTTGGGTTTTTTTTTTGTCACATATTTAGAGATCTCAGATGGTTTAGTCCCCAGTGCTAAACATTGTACAAACATTTTTAAAATCTTGAAAGCTAACTGGTAAGATACAGCAGATAGATAAGACATGGCCATAAAATGCGGAAAATTAGAGGAACAAAAGAAATATTGTGAGATTAATTTTCAGTAATTTAATGTGTGTACAATGTTTTTTGATTTAGCACTGGGATTTTATGTCTTCTAATATGTTTTCCCTTTGGATTTCTCTTCTGAAGAACTTCTGTTACAGTAATTTTGTAAATTGTCTTAGATTTATGTACAGAATATTGATATTTTATGAGAGATGGACACACAGAATGAAAATTACACTTAAGGGTGGTCTGGCTCTAATTAAGATAGCATGGAGTCCTTATAGCATATCACTCTCTTCATTTCCTCTCCATGCTCTGAAACATCTGTCTTTGTACCATCTTCTACAGAGAGCTGCTCAGAATCACAGCTTCCATGGTTGTGATCGGGGTGAGACTCCACACAGATGTGTTTACATTTCCTAATTTCCTGGTTTAGTCACAATTCCCTACGGAATGTGACATTTTCAGATATGCACCTAAAAGGGAGAAAATCAACTCTTGGACTGAGTTGGTGCACTCTGTCAGGAACTACAAAAGGTCCTGTTGCACAGATACTTCTGCTCTGGTAACGACAAGGTCTTGTTCCCCGTGATGATCCACCCAGATAAAAATTCAGTGGTCATCTGCCCAGAATAAGAATTGCTCAGTTGGATCACAACATCGGCCAAGGTATTAACTGTGTCTCAGTATAATTCCTGACTAATTTTGTTTCCTTTACCTCCTTTTGTTTGAAAGGGTCAACTCAGAAATGGTCCTGAACAGGAGAAGCAGGCAATGCCCTTATCTTCCTTCTGTTAAGGTCTGTGAAAATTCGACCAGATGTCTCCTATGGAAACCAAAAAAAATATTATTTTTCTATTATTTCTCCAGAAAGCAGCATCATAGAGTTGTTTGAAATCTGTGCTGTTATTGTGCTTATTATTGTTTGCATTAACATCAAGAACTGGAGAATTGAGAACAAACCTCACCACTTTCAATTTCTCTTGGAAAAAACTTACGGAGTATCAGCTGCCAGCACTGGAAGCTTTCCCCCTCCCCTTCCTTTTTTTAGCCTTGTCAAGAGGCACTTGCCTTTTTAAAATAACACAATGTAGAAGATCATTATAAAATGAAGCATTCAAGTTTTGATGATCTGTTTCCTCTTAATTGACAACTGTGAAAAGCTATAGTACTGCAGCTGTCATGCTCTTAGTCGGCAGTTACCTTCCAGAAAAAGAAATCTTTCCATGATTTCCTCCATGCTAGCTAAGTAGTTCTAAGGGGACACAAATGGGGAAAAGGCTGCAGTCATAGCTTATTTCAACTTTATGTAAATAACTTCTGATCAATGGAAAAAATAGATGAAAAATGATTCATGAAGTTGAATTTCAGCTGGTGCTTCTTCCATACTACAGATGGAGCAGTTTTGTTGGAAAGTTCTATTTCTTATTGTGAGAAGCGTTAATAGGTAATTGATTATTACTTTAATTAAATAATGACTATACATCTGTTAGAAAAATTAACAGCTGAATGACTCCTGAAAACAATATAATATTCATGTTGGTATGCACCAGCATTCAGTTTAATCAGTATATATAACTTCCCTGTATTTAATTAGAAATTAAACTATATGCAATGCACTTAGTTAGGACAGCTCCATTTATTTTTGAATTCTTTTTTTTTTTTTTTAATTAATTCCCACATCCTTATTTTACAAATCAAATAGCAAATTGTGATTCTGTTGCTGTTTGGTGAAGAATTCTGAAGACCAAATGCAACTTTACTATGAATTAAGGGGTCCACAAGCAACCAGTCAGAGAAGAATTTATCAGGTAGTGTCTGAATGAATGTTCATATTTTGAGCTCATGAAAAAATGCATAGAAAATCCTCTAAGTGAAGGGTTCCAAATGTAAAGGCATCCAGCTCAGATCACGTATTATATCCTATTTGCCTTTTCAGGTTCTACAATGGCTTTATTTTATTTATTTGATTTCAAAATAAACTAGCCATAAAAACAAACTTTCCAAATGTGAACCAAGTATAAAGAGATGTTATTATGATGGTTGAACACTGCAGGAAGTCTGACTAAGAGGAATTTAATCCCTGTTCTACACCCTACTTATCTCATTGAAGGGTCGTGTTTAGAGACCACAGAAGACATGTCTGTGAAACCATAAACTATTCAATTGCTGATTATTTTAACAGATAAAGTAAAAAAGAGGAAAAGAGCAAAAAAAAAAAAAAAAGAGGCTTGAGAGTGGCAGAATGAATAAACAGGAAAAGATCACGGTAAGCGATATAAGTAGGAAATGCTGAATGTAAGAAAAAGAAAACTGAAAATGGGACACAAAAGGAAGTAGTATTTCTTTAAGAGGGATCCCTGCGTAATAAATGAAGACACACATTTTCTGAATATTTTTCTGGTTTTATCTGCTTTTCTTCTGTTTTAGTGAATGGTCAGGTATACTTAATGTCTGTTTTTCTTCTACCTATATTTCCAATGTACTTATTTTTCAATTCCCTCTCTGTGCTCAGACTTTAAAGAAAGATGACAGAAAGATGTCTGCATTTGTTTTACTATTACTGTTCAAACCTACTAGCTATATTAGTGAAAGTTCTATTGTGGAACAAAGAATGTGAAATCTTAAACTCATATTCTAGCCCATGGAGCTCAATTAAAAATAAATCCTAGATGACATGCGAAAGTCTCAAAATAATAGGAGAGTTAAATCTCCTAATGTCATTATGTCATAAAATGGGTCAGAAAAGAATTATCAGCCACAGCTAAAGAATAGTTCAGAATTAGCCTTCTCTTCATTTAACAAAAGGTGTCTCTGCTTGGAAATGAGGCGTAATGCCAGGTGGAAAAGGCTTAGGGGGAGTAGTTTCTTCCCTTCACTTTTGAAAGGAAGACTTTACATTACATATTATGTGTATCTGAACAAAGACATTTAAACAGGATTAATTCAGTGGTGCCCAGTGATAGGACAAGAGGTAATGGGCACAAACTTGAACATAGGAAGTTCCACCTAAACATGAGAAGGAACTTCTTTACCTTGAGGGTGGCAGAGCACTGGAACAGGCTGCCCAGGGAGGTGGTGGAGTCTCCGTCTCTGGAGACATTCCAACCCCGCCTGGACGCGTTCCTGTGTAACCTGCTCTAAGGTGGCCCTGCTCTGGCAGGGGGGTTGGACTAGATGATCTACTAAGGTCCCTTCCAACCCTATGATTCTGTGATTCTGTGAATGCAGTATACCAAGTTTTATTTTCAGTGAAATAAAATCAAGAGACAATGCAGTAATAATAATAATAATATAAAATATACATCTAATGACCATGATTGTCACATTTTCATGGGCTAGAGTATTCTAAGCGTAAGACCAATTTAAGTGGTATACAGAGACAACTTCTCAATCCTTGAGACACATTAAACCAAATCTGAATAATGGATAAGAGTGGAAAGATAATTAAGATCCTGGGAGTTATGCGAAGACTAGCAGATAGTGGGAGGGACTCAGATCAGTGGAGTGAGGAAAAGGAAATGTAATTCCTTAATACTAGAGTCTGAATGAGATAGCCAGCCAGTGAGGGCAGCCATAGCAAATGCTCTTCCCTGCTTCATGGGACCAAAGAAGAAGACACAAGATGAGCTGGGGCTAATTTGGTGGAAGGTAAGGGACAGAGGATGTGAACTCAAAGGTAAACTGAATTAATTATTTTCCATAGTTTACCAAACAAGGCACTCTTCTTTGAAAAAATAAACCTGAGGTTCTTGAGGACAAGTTGGTTTTGCACCTGAGTTTATTTGGAAAAGAAACTTTACTTTCCTTGCTGTGAACCTGAAAGCAAGGTATGGGATCTTGAAATTCATGTCTCATTTGGAAACACTATGGCTGCTGACATCTGCAGCTAGTGGAGTAGCCTGGCCCCCTGGCTGGCCGCAGAGTTTCTGTCATGTGTCGTCTCTTCCCTTCTCCATAGATGGTAAATTCAGTCGTTTTGTGGGTCAGACAACCATGGGGATTTCTAGCAATGCTCTTTAAATTGCAAAAAAGTGTGGAGATTCCAAAAAAGAATGGGGGAAGTACCACAGGTACTAATGAAAGCAGGTATCTGAACATTTGCCATTGTTCCCTTATTTTGGGATCCAACAGTTTGATTCAAAGGTCACAGAAAACAGAGGGGAAAGCTTCTTTGAATTTTAGTGTAGTTTGGAGCAGCCCAGTACACTTCTTTGGATCAGATAATCTGTCTCTGGTTCCTGTATTGCTGCAGAACAGCTTCCTCTTTCCTTTATAAAAGTACCCATAGCCATGGAAAATTTGATTACTGATCAATGTCATTTTCATCTCAGAGTATTCTAGTGATTTTCTACAGTTACAATAAATGTCTAATTGGAAATCTGTGATTTGTACCTATGATAGCACATTTATTTGAACACTTTGAAAATATAAGCATTTATTTATGATTTGAAAGCTCACTTGCTTAGTATAAACTATATACAAATATATTGTATTGTGAACTGTTGTATATGAAGAGATTCACCTATGGAACATGTGTTAAAGGGAAGAAATCAAATTTATTAATACTAAATTACTACAGATTTATCTCTTATTTATGGTCCTTCTGAGACCACCATCTTAAATCCTATAGCAAATCCACCTTAAATCTTGTCTTTCTTTGCTATTGTCTGAGTGTGTTAACTGTCCATTTGTTAATGCTGTCTTTTAGAGAAGAAACTTTTTCTTGTTCATTTTACAAACAAGATTAAACATATTTTTACTTTTTAATTTAGTTCTTTTTGTCTACAGATGTGTTCTGAAAGACTTACGTGCATTGTGCAGAGTGATTGTACAGCAGTGTAACCAAAATGTTAAAGCAACCAGAGAAATAGTAACCAGAATGAACAATTTGTTCTACTGATAACCAGACCTATACATTTCACATTCAAATCCATCTACATCGGCACTGGTGATCCTATTTCAAAGTTTTTTCTGCTTAATAACTTCTATCAGTCATTCCTCCTGGGAGCTTATGCAGTATGGCTTAGGTGCCCAATGTTTCAACATTTACTAGAAAATTAACAAAGCCTCCTAGGTACAAACTGACGTGAAGAAACTATGTGAAAATAAAAGCTGAAAGTGAGTTCACCAAAGTAAATTTTTAAAAAATAGAGAGGCTGAAAAACAACTGTCACACACAAAGGAACGGAGCTCTTGACATTTTGTTGATGTTCTGGGAAAAACAAACCAAAACAAACAACACAAAAACCCAAGCCCCCAATTATTCCAAAATTTTAATCAAAAAGAAAAAAAAAGGCTCACACAATAAAACAGTAATAGTAAAAATATTGGAAGATAGATACTTTTTATGCTTGCCAAAGAATTCAATAAGTTTTGTAATTTCGAGGTTTAATTGTCTCTCTTATTTCTCTCTCTCCTGAAAGCTTTCCTGAAAACATTTTCATTTAAACGCGATTATCTGTTTATTTAAAGGAAATATAATTTGTGGCTGAAAAAATAGTTTATGTGAATGAAAAAGAATGCAAATAAAGTAATAAACTACCACTCCAACAAAATAGCACTTAGTACATGTTCTCTGGCAGAATGTTGATGTCTTAATGCAGTGTAGGCTTAATGATATTTTATGGATGTCTTAAGTACACTATCCTTTGTAAAAGTTATCTCTTTCAGTGTTAACAAAATTGGTGACTTCATAAGGTAATAACTATAAATACATTTTTTCTATTTAAGAGTTTCATTTTACCCATATTTATAAATGAATGCTCCAGAAAATATTTAGGTTTAATATACATGATGACTTGAGCTCATTCCCTTGTAATCGTTAAAATAAACATATTTTGAAGAATCTAGAAAATTTCTGCCACTTTTTTCTTTATATACCCTCCTGATGAGATTTACTTTTTATAAATTTTCTTCTTGCTAATAGAAATCATAAGGAAGCAATCAAATGAGATCTTAATCATATACTGTCAAAGCGTCTCTTGAACATTTTAAAACTTTTGATGTAGAGTATTCACAATTAGGAGGTGTGGCCATTAGATTTTCCTGGGCAGCCTAGGCTGAGCTCTGCTTCTATGTATACAAGGAAAATTGGAATGGTGCACAATGAGCAGGGCACATGCCCATATATTGAACAAAAGAGACAAAACTGAAACTGAACGGCTAACAAAGAAGTGAACACTATACATTCTCTACTGACATTAAGCCAAAGACTTTATTAGGGGGGGGGGGGGAAATAGCAAAATTACTTGTACTGTTAAAACATTGTACAAAGAGCCATAGTAATAGAAATTCAATCAACACAACCATTATCTGAGCACTTCAGTATGTGCCTAAATTTGGGTGATGATAATATACTCTGTATGCCATCAAGGTACTTATATATGAATAAATATCATATGATCTGGGGACTTATACTGCAAATTGAGGAAGCTAGATTATCTCTGTGTGCAAGATCCAAGAGTCGTGCCAAAATTTCACACAAACTTACCTAGTTGAAATAGATACCTGTTTATATCCCCCCTGTCATTTTCCCCAGTTCCGTTTTTATCTTGTCTCTGAAGAATGTACTGTCTGATTATTATAAAACAGGGAAAGTTAGGTAGAATGAAGACTGGTCCTGTGATTTGACTGCAGTATTGCATGTCTTTGAGTCAATCAAAGAAGATAAATTACTCAACAGTATGCTACAGTATCACTTTCTAATTAATTATATGACAAGAGAACCTTGCCTTTTTTTCTGCTGTGGGAAACATAATAGCTGTGATGTCAATTCCAAGTGGAATTTAAGCATGTGAAAACAGATCAGAAGTAGCATTGACTAGGATCTGTGTCTGATCACAAAGAACATCGTAAATAGAAAGTTTGCAGCAGGAAGTTACAGTGTGGTTGCCCACTTACGTGTATGACAACCTATTTTTAGTGTACATCTGCAGTGCCTCTTTCACATTTATCACAGTTGTTCTCAGTCTGAAATGTCTGTTGAGTCAGGTCCTCATTCACAGCCATTTTAAAAATACCTATTTACTTTACAGTTGCAACATACTTGCATTTTTGACAAAGCCTGTCATTCAAAGTTGAAGTCAATTGCTTTGTAAGTAAGTTTGACATTTATAGTTCTCGTAAGTCTCTGTCAATGGTAGTGTCATAACACTGGCTGATGACTGTCCAGGGCAACATTGTTCACTTGAGGTCAATTGCATACTACAAATTTAAGCTAAATTTTAATGTTAGGATAATATGTAAAAGTAGTACTTAAGATTAAAAATGCACTTCACCTTTCTAAAATGAAAGGCAAAAAAAAAGACAATATATTTGAAAGCATATGAAAGGGGATGCACACAGAACTTGATCGTGTTTTCACTATCTTTGTGAATCAGGAACAACATAGCTGAAATCTGCTGAATTATGTCAGATTTTCCAGTCTTCAGGTATCAGATATTTTAGCTTGATTCTGTTTCAGTAGGGAACTCAAAGAATTTGACCAGACATACATGGTCAAGCACATTTCTATGAAATATTAATAGTTCCATATAGTATTAATGTTCTTCAGGGACTGAGGGCATAAAAAATTGTTATACACACCAAAAAATTGTCTAGGAATGGATTCAGAAAAAAAATTAGAGATTAAGTGACAAAATTACCAATCTGGAGTTTAAAGCATCATAATAATTTTCATAAAGATTTAAAAAATTCCATGAAAAAATTAAAATGTTTCCATTTATGTTCAGAAAAGAGAAATAACACAGCTACAGCTGAGGCTGCAGCCTAGTTACGTTAAAGAGGGGGGGAAAAAAAGGGTACCACTTGCTACAGAAAAAAAACGAAACAATAAAGCCAACGAACTAAAGAGAAACAAAAAACCAAAAGCAACTCCAAAACACTTTAACACTTACATTTAATCTAATATTTAATGGGTTATTTTAGCAAGGGTTTTTTTTCAGGGAAAACAACATTTGTGCTGATTGTTTTTTTGCGGGGTGATGGTGGTATTAATCTTCAAAAGATATCTGACTTTTTAAACCTAATATCATTCTGAGTAGTGTTCATATTAGGGCTTTCTTTTTACCTCTACAGTATGCAATTGATCAAATATCCAACTTAATATGAACCTTTAACATAAATCAAATCTACCTAAATATATCTTTGCTGGTTTATCTTTCCTGTTCCCTGACTTCTGTCATCTCTGCTGGAATTTGAAACTGCAAAACAGAGCAAAAGATATGATGAGAGCAGTGCAAGGCAATGAAAAAGCTATCTTCCTCTTCATACCCTAAGGAAGTCCCCCTTACATGATTTTATTTTTTTTTAAACAAATCTGTGTGTCAGAGAAGACTGGAGGAAGATGGTTATGTCATCCTTTTAAGTCTGAGCACAGAGGCAGAATTGAGAAATAAATACATTGGAAATACAGGCAGAGGAAAAACAGACATTAAGCATACCTGGCCATTCACTGAAATAGAAGAAAAGCAGATTAAACCAGAAAAATATCCCAAACCCATAAATTGTTTGAGTCCATGAAAATGGTGAAGATTTATAGTTCAAGACTTGTCTTAGTTTCAAATTACTTGCACAAAGTTTACAGGGATTGTTGGAAGTCAGAGGAGGAAGTAGAGGACAGCAGACTATGGTTAAAGAGGATTATGCATGTGTTGTTCTCCTGCCCCTTTGTCCTCTTCACTCTGTGGAACACGGGAAAAAAAAAAAAACAAAACCAATCAACTTATTAGGAAAACACAAACTGTATTTTACTACAGTGCAAACCAACCATATCCAAAATACATTGCTAAAGATAACATCTTTATGGCATATGAGCTAATGAATTTTCAGTGTTGTAGTAGCATATCGGTACAATGTCTATTACAAAGAAAGTTTGCCAAAATAATATAAAAGGGAATGTATGAAATTGTAATGTCAATGTACCAAGGAAAGAAAACAAAAATAGTTCAAGAACTTATCAAGGTGACAACAAGTCAGAACTTTTTTTCTGCTAATAGAGAATCTATTTTCTGTAACTCCATGAAGAATTTGTGTGAGCTGTTCACTGCTGGATTTTTTATAATACATAATGAGTTTTGTTTTGCTGACTCTGTTGACTGTGCCCACAGCATAATTAGAGATTTTTTTCTGCTGACTGAGTAGAAGAAAGTAGTATCTGGAATCGTATACAGCTCTAAAGGAAAAATCTAATCTGTACTCATGCAGAGACCATCTACAAAAGTGATGAAGTTAATGGCTAGTAAGTGCTTGAGGTTTACAGACATCACCTTCATAATGTAGTACGATGAGCTTACCAAATCAAAGCTGCATCAATGAGACACCAGGGAAAATCGGTAGACTTTTTCTATTCCTCTTAAGCCTAGCAAGATGATCTTGCTGAAATAAGCATCAGTGTACAACAGCCATCAACTTATCAGTGTGAATCTGAGGGATTCCAAAGTGGAAGTGAAGGTATGAGCATGTAAATTACAGGTATGGGATGCAATGGCCTTTTGAAACTGTGGTGGTTAGTAAAAATTTAATATGCTAACCAAAAAAGGAGGAAATATAGAAGTAAGGTCCCACTGAAACTAAGGAAAAGCTTGTACACATGAGCATGTGAAAGTGCTAATGTACAAACACTATGCTGAATTGTGCTACATTTCCAAGTAGTTTCCTACTCCATATTATCTCCTAAACCATAACAGGAAAAAAGGTTGAAAAAAACCTTTTTTTGTCCCTATGAATTTTACTTGCCACCGACTTCACATAATGATACATTTATGTTCTTGTGAAATAAATCTTTTAATTTGGACCAAGCTAAGCAGATGGGGTTCCTCACTTTATTGAATGTGAGGAATATTAGATCCTCCTAAACAATCAGACTCCCATAATGAAAAGATTCAATTTTAGTTAATTTCATGAAGTATGCACAACAGAGAGCAGTCGACTAAATTCTCATGGACATATATATTTATATATTTAATTCTAAGTTCATATTTAAGAGAAAATAACTCCTGAGCTATCTAGATCTTACATAAACATACACTCCAAGGGCATTTTCAAGGGCAGGGTATAGTTGAAGATTCTTTCTTCCCTAATATAAGTCATCCATTTCACCCTAAACTTGACTCTGAGCACACTAGAGAGTGTTGTTAGTCACAAATTGTATCTGAAACCTGGTCTCTGTTCACTGCTTAAAATAGAGTATTGATTTTGCCATTCCCAATTGTGTTGTCCTTTGTTTACCACAACTGCTTTTTTTCTATCTTCTCTATTTACCTGCAGTTTGTTCTTTATTTCTCTTTTATGTATTCTGTAGTTATCCTCCCCTTAACATAAAGATTTTTGAGCATAATAGCAATATCCTTTCTGGATACTAATAAAAGGTCAACATTTTTCTTCCTATTGCATCGCCTGTTGTGCAACTGTGAAGTCATGGATAAACCTGATAATTCCATCACACATGTGCCAAGAATTTCCCCACAAAAAGCCATGTATTTTGGACATAAACAATTCTTTGAACTCTGGCTACTTACACAGTTTGAAACTGCATACCACTTCGTAAAAGCTGTGAAAATGCTAACTGTTTATTAGCCTAGTCAAGCATGTTGGTGAGCTAATGGTCACTAAATAATATCTAGACAAGAAAAATATACAGACTTGGAAGAAAAAGACAAAGCCTCTTTTGGCTCTTGTATGTTGTGTGACTTTCTTTTGGTGATATTTTGTTCTTTCACTCAATACTCAACATTTTGCTGATGCTAAAGTTAAGCTTGCATTTAAAAGATAATTTTGTATTGCTAAAAACCCCATTAATAACCAGTTAATATTTTGCTCATGATGTCTTAGCCCAGTACTCCCTAATACACAATGACTCTTCTCAAATGATGTGCAACCTAGTACCATTTGCAATATAGCATTACTTTGATGAATACACATCTTCTCTAGAAAAACCTTTAGGATAAATTGTTTAGATGGGACAGAAGTATAAACTTGTTGAATTCCTGAGAAATCATCCTTCCTAATTTTGCCAGGAAGAATTTAAAGAAAATTAAAACAATTTTAGTCTAGCATTTACAAACTTTACATTTCAGATTTATATGCAGTTCAGTCCTACTCAGTACTTGGAATTAGAAGAAAAAATGAACACATAAGGACCAGAGCCTCTGGTCCTCAATGCTTTCTTTGTGCCATTTGTGGAACTTAGAGTGAATAGCGTTTCTTTTGCAAAATTCCATTTTTGTAAAATGAGCCAGAGAGAGAGAAACAGACAGACATGATGGTTGGTAGATTAAAGTTGAATCGTGTTTGATGGTCAAGATCCCATGAGGAGCTCATTGTATGCATACATAGGGTTACATCCACAGGGGAATATTTTGAAACTGTATGCCTGTGTACTGAATGACTGGAGAGTTACCAATTAATGTGCATCATTCTCTTCTCCACCTCCCAGCCCCACCCCACACCCNAAGCTAAACCAGGCTGATACACAGAAACAAAGGAAAAACCTACTCATCATCAAGAAGGAAACAATTCCCTTCATCTGCCTCATCCAACACTGCCAGGATCTTCACTTGAAGTTTATAGATGCGTAACTGCTAAAGGACTGTTTAAACAGACCGATTCTGTGAACAGCAGGAGCTCTGAGTGTTTCTCCAGTTTTGCTTTCCCAAATAGTCAAGTACTGCCTGGAATATAGATTAACCTGCAGTCCATTATATGTATCACTCTTAACTTTAGATTTACAGATATTACAGAAACTTTAGATTTCCAGGCCTTAATCAAACTTTGTGAAAGCCTTCATGTTACGTAAGCACAGTTCTTAGAAAGAAAATACAAAAAACAAATGATGCAATGTATGACCTGATTTTGTAGAAAAAAAAAAAGTCCGTTTTAAATCATTACTTTGTTGTTGTTGTTGTTGAAGCCATACTTGGCATACAGCAAAGAAATATGAGGTTCAGATAAGAACGCACAGTTCTGCAGTTGCTTGTGAGCTATCCATGTCATATGCAGCATGGTTTTAATACTCCTTTTTGTCTATTTGTTAATGAAAATTGAATACCAGGGTATTGTTAATGAAGGAGTTTATTTTCTTAAAAATGTGTATAGATTTATACAAATAATTCCCATTTATTCACATGACAATCCTAATGATTTCCTAAGGAAAGGTGTATTCTACTATGAAATATAATTTATGTGAGACCTCAAGATACTTTAAAAGTGGCTCAGCACCAGATTAGGGTTGCAGGTAAATAACTACACCGTTTACTAGGCTCTGGCCTGAGATTTACCTAAAAACCCCAAACTATTAAAAGCTATTGGATATGATCTAAGAAGCTTCTGAACATGATTGGTAAGAGTGTGAGAAGCAGACAAAAGGTGTAGATGAGGGAAGGCTGGATTTTCCACATACTCAACAGGAAGGTGTGTGAGAAATGTCTGAACTTCACAGATATTTGGAGGGGAGTACTGGGGATCTTTTGAGGCTACCTGTGCCTAGGTAACCCTATTAATTGCACCATATAAAGATGAGATTACCTAAGTAAAGGTATCAGAAATTCTAAATTTGTGTATGGATATTGCAAAACCGGGACCAATAGAGAAAAAGCAATTGTGGTGGGTTATTTGTTTGGGGTGAGACTGGGGAAGAGACAGGGAGCCACAAATGTCTTGAAAAGGAGGGCTGAGAAATGGGAGAAGGGACAATAATGTGTGCAAAAGTTGTCAGTGTTTCCCATGAACACAATCATAGGATAGTTTGGGTTGGAAGGGACCTTTAAGGGTCTAGTCCAACCGCCCCTACAATGAGTAGGGACATCTTCAATTAGATCAAGTTGAATATCAATCATATTGTGTGATCATATATAGGATCCCATCACACAGGAGGTTGGCAGCCCTGAAATTAATACAGTAAATGAGCCTGTAGGAATTTAAAAGTGGAGAACAGGGAGAAGATGAAGTCTAAGGGTTATTTCTCACTTGAACAAAATGAGCTTCTAAAAATATCAATATAAAAATTAGTTTAATTCAATCTAACACTTGAGTGGGTATTTATTTTGAAATTGGAACCTGGATTTAGCTAAAGACATTTGTCGAAGTTTTATAACCCAACCATTTTATCTTCCTTCTTACAGATTGCCTATCATGTTTTATATTTTCCCTTAAGACTTGAGTTGTTGTGCTTCTAAAGAAAGCAAACTGAATAAAAAATCTGCAACCAATATTTTTTCTTTTACATGATATTTTAAGACTGTAAAGTGTCAAAAAAAATTAAAATCGAAGTGTTATTTAAAGTACTGTAAAGCACTATTTCCTGTGAATATTCTGTATATGGAGCAATGCATGCACAGATAAGGAAAGGAGTTCACATTCATTTTGGATAACTAACAGATTAAGCCAGATTTCTATAAAAAAATGACCAAGATGCCTTAATGAACTTCAGTTCTCATTCAAAATTCCTCAGTAGTTATGACTTAAGAATTCATTGATAGACAAAGCTTTCAAGAGGCTTGGTCCTATTAACTTAAAAGCTACAGCTTTTCTTAATTCCAGTAGAAAAATGGAACAATTAAAGCGAAGTCTCAGACCTACAAGCACAAGAGACTGCCTTTCTCTGAAGCAAATTAGTGGAATTCATTTAGGCCATAAAAAAGACCAACCACAGATCTGTCCCAATTTTTTTTTTATCTAGCCCCTATTATTTCATAAATGAGGGTCAAACAAAAAGACAGAAAACAGTGGTCTAACTTGGAAACAACTTGGTCTTAACACAAAGTCAAATGCTGTGTTCACATAGACATGCAGGAAAACATACCTGCTATTTAAAATGCCACAAAAATAAAAAAAGTTGGACTGAATTTCATGGACTATTTCAATGTCAAACATTTCTTATTCTGTTCATATGATGATATTCTATTTTTAACAAAAAACCCCCATATTCAATGCTATACAATTATTGCAGCAGTTCAAGATGGCAAATTTTAAATGTTCCAAAAATTTAGAGTATTGGGATAAGATAATTTATATTCTTCCTAGCTGGCATCTAATAAAACTCATGTCATCACTGAGTAGATCTAAAATGTTTTTCTAATAGTCTTCATAGCCTTTTCTGACATTCACAAGTACTGTAATTTGGAAGAGTTGTCTGTTTACTTAATATGCCAAGTGTAAATTACTGTTGATTGTTCCCTGTGACCATTCTACTTCCATCACATTCATATAATACTATGACATTTTCTGTTTTGACATTTTTTTCTTTTTCTTTTCTCTTTTCTAGTTTCTTTTTAAAGTCTCTTAGTTGAAAGAAATAGAGAAAAACATCTTTTCTGTTGCACACAGGAGCAGTAGATAGCAGCTTTCTTTGCCATTTTCGTGTTCCAGTTATGTATGGGGAGGAGGCACTGAATACTTAGGTAGGTTATGAGCCATCTGCATTTGAAGTCAAGGAACATATTTAATAAAATTCGTCAGAGCAGAAGCACAGATTTCTTGAAACCCCTCATTTCAATGAAATCTATCTCTTGCAGAAGTCCACTCAAAACTGTAATGCAAGATGGTTTAGAGCAAACTCACTGAATCATAGAATCATAGAATCATAGGGTTGGAAGGGACCTTAGTAGATCATCTAGTCCAACTCCCCTGCCAGAGCAGGGCCACCTTAGAGCAGGTTGCACAGGAACGCGTCCAGGCGGGTTTTGAATGTCTCCAGAGACGGAGACTCCACCACCTCCCTGGGCAGCTTGTTCCAGTGCTCTGCCACCCTCAAGGTAAAGAAGTTTGCACTTGTATAGACACGTTCAATTTACTTAGCTATTTAATTTCCTAAGGATGATGCAACACCAACCTGCAGAGAAGCGTGACAAAGAAGCACGTATACAAATCCAACAAACATTCCTGGGTTTAACAAACTCTAGCTAACCATTATTACACAGCTTGTTTAAACTACTCATGAGCAATAATGAATGAGGACAGTTGAGCATAGATTTTTGTAAGTTCCTGTCATTAGACAGACAACTATCTTACTCAGTTCTAAGCGGCAGTTCTAAACGGGCTGCTGNCAGGTTGCTGCTCAGTGCAGTGGTGTAGGAGCAAGCCCAGCCCATTGTGGAACAGGCAGGAAAAAACAGAGAAGCAGGTTTTTACCTACATGTTCCAGATTCTGAATGTTTGCTGTAGTTTCTGACTGAGACCTCAACTTTGCATTAGGTTTGAGTAGAGTAAGGTCCTTCAGGATCTTAATAACTTACCATAGGCCTCTTTCCAGACTACCATAATGGAGAGTAGACCTCACGATATTTATCAGTGGAGTGACATGAATGGAAAAGTGAACTACCTGCAGTGTGCGAAGTAGAAAAATAGTAGTCTCTTGAGCAATAGTTCACAATGTGTTTGGACAATAGTTTATATGGCCAAACTATGAGCAAGACTTGTTATCAATCCATCCCCCTGAAGGTAAAAACACTAAGCTGGCCTTCAAAGAAGCAGGAGGTCCCTGCTGCATTCTGGAAAGTAGAACTGCTAGACCTAAACCAATTTGGCTTGTTATAGGCTTGTCCAGAGTTCTCACAGGCACCCCAAATAAATCCCACTCTCCACACTAGTTGTACAGTACCTCTGTCTGAGATCTGGGAAAGCATACATTTAGGATCCTGAACTATGCATTTATGCCTGCATTATCCTGTTATTTTATGTGCTGAATCGTTCATCTTCATGTTTGGTGATAGGTTCACTTTGAATTTTACACCTGTGATAAGATGATAATTTGTTTTATTGTAAATTTAAGATTGTAAGACATTCCTATTTATTTGCTTTGTTATTCCAAGGTGACCTTAAGTGCTGATACATCTGGAAATAACATTTGCTATTTCTCCGTACATACAGCCCATAGCTAATGAGCTAAAGCCTTAGTATACGGTTTCCTCAGAATAGTCCTGTCCTACAGGTGTTGGAAAATGCATGTGTCTCTTATTTCACTTCACAATGGATGGGAGAAGAACACAATAAAAACTACAATTGCTAAGGGTACCTCTCAGTCCTGTAACTTCAAGAAAGCCACAAGTAAAGATGTGATTATACAAAGATTAGTTATAAAGAGTGACAGAAAAATAATTCTGGTAATAATAAACTTCTATGAAAAGCAGGATAGGCTGGAATAGGGTCTAATTTTCAGAGCCCCATTTATTAGCAAAAGAATCTAATTAAGATCTCCTAAACCCAGTTACGAGATATAACACTAAATATAGACACTAAAAATAAACTTTTATTTTGGTGGTAGTGAAAACCCAATTCAGTTTACTAGTTATTGCTAAGATGTAATAAATTGTCTTCTGAAAATCTCAGCGTGTAACGATCAGGGAGTATTACACATCACTTCTCAATTTATGTTGCTGTGTTTTATTTGAGCAAAATAATTTATTTGCTGTATTCAGTGACATTAAAACACAAAACTTCAATTTTCTCTCTGTATTTCTCCAAGTGGCTTATTTTCAGCAGCTTATTATTTTTTGCTAACTCTTTCTTTCATGTTTTTTTTAATTTCTATTTTCTCATATTGTACTATACTTATGCATCGAGTTTCATTTCCTACTCTTATTTCTTGTATCTTTTTTCTTATGTTACCTTTCACTCATTTTATACACTATAGAAACCTTTCTGCTTCCTAGTTATCTACATTTCTTATATATATTTGGAATTAAATTGCATTAACTCAAACTTTCCTCTTCCCTCATCACTTCCTCCTACCTCCCCTTTCCAGGACATTTCTATTGTGCTTCCTCTATCAAAATTATTTGAAGTAAATGAGGTAAAAGACTCATTATTGAAAACTTTTTTTAATTCATTCATCCGACAGTTGCTTCAACTAAGCTTCAACTAATAGATTTTCAAATGTTTTGTTCACTCTGAATTTCCCAAGTGGCTGAGTCTCTGTCATTCCCTTTGGGACAACGATCCACTGCATGATAAATATCTATTATTTTCTTGGTCGCCTTCAATTTCTTTCGGTCTTTTGCTGATGCCCTATTACAATAAAGCAAATGCTTTGCAGAATTTTTCTGAGACCTTTTCTCTTGAAAGGCTGACTTTGCTCATACTTGCTAAGCATGTTCTTTCATTTGGTGTGCCTTGTGGGCAAATTTGATGTCCAAGCTCTAAGGAAGTTCAAACAATGATAGACCTGACCATGCAAAATAACTTTCCTTGAAGTTGACACTCCCTTCAAAGGGCAGGGCAGTGCAGTCAGAGCTATGCCTTTCACAGTGTCTTCCATCCAAAAAAAGACCCAGCAGAATCTATGCTTTCACCCCAGTGTCCCAGTCTCACAAGACCTACACACAGGCGCACTGACTTGCCTTTTTGTGCTTTGGCACTATCTCATCACATAATCCAAAATCTTGACGCTCCCAACTCCTGCGTCCTTCTGCACTTCTCCTGTAATCACTAAGTAAGACTCCATACACTAGAAGAGAAAATAGTTTATTAGTTTATTAAGATGCCAAAGATTGGTGAGATGGAGACAACTGAGATAACTCAGCGATAGTTATCTGTAACATGTACTAATGTGCCATTACATTATGTACTGGAAAAACAGTTAGTAGTCAAAGGAAAAAGTGTCGGCACTCAAGAAACTGGTGTCTGTGCTTTGTATAAAGGGCAGCAAATGACACATAGAAAAGAAAAAACAGTCTTCTGCCTCTATGTGTCAAAAACCTCTAATAGCTTAATTGCTGAGCCAGAAATGTTCAAAAGAGGTATGGATGGTGAAGGAAATTAACATCTTGTCCTACCTCACATATTCCTGTTTACACAGACTTCCATTTTATAAGTCAGTCAAGACTAGGGCACAGCCAATGCTCATAACTTCCCTCACTAGCCAAGTTACTATAAATTCCAGGCATTTTGAAACAGTCACTTTAACACTCACTGTCACAAAGTCTTTTGGCAACAATAGGAATAGAGATGTGCAGGAATCCCAGCACATTACATTTATGTCACATACATATTGCAACTGCCAACAATGATCTGATTAAATTAACACTGACTCTTAGAAATTATTCCATTAAAAATAAAAGAATATCATAGTGATGAAATAGCCCCCAAAAATGAACAAAGTCTTTGAAAAAAGAGGCCAACTATGATCTTTTCTGTACTCTCCTACTTCCATATTCACCAAAAAACTTCTGATGACTCAGAAGGTTCAGAACAAAATAATTTCTACTTTTTTCTAATAGGGTAGACATACAATCTGCCCGTCACACACATTCATTTTGTCCATAAACAGTGCACATGGAGGAGAGTACCCTGTACAGACATAACGCTTGGCATACTTCATAGAAAGAGTTACAAACCAAAATTTTACAACCCACGGCTTTTTTCACTGTACTAGAAACATATCTCCCTTCTTTAACCTCACAGATCCATTTTTATACCTTCTAAATGCTGAGCATTCCTGTAGCAAGCAGACACCTACATAACACTGTTGACCCAAGCTACCCCATACAGCTGAAGTGAGATATCTTAGATTTTTTCAAGTACGCATTCTTATTTTCACTTTAACTCTAAGAATGACTTTCAGGTAGAAGCAATCATTCCCATCATTTCTTGGTTTTGCTCAGGTCACCTCGCAACACAATCACAGCTCTCACAAAATGCTTCAACTCATTCTGTCATCTTTCAGAATATTTATCCAGGCCATGCTGATGTAAGTGGAGAGCCTGCAGGTAATTCTGTGAGATGAGACCTATCCAGCAACAGCAATTCAGAACCTCTGAATTTCTAGGTGCTGAGACTTTGAAAATGAACATTTTAGTATAATCCAGACTAAAACCAGGACTATAACTACTATAAGTGCTAAAATATACCACTGTCTCCCATAAGGGAGATTATTTGTGTAATGGAATCAGGGTTTGGGGTATAATGAGAAGGAGAGTAAAAATGGAGTAAGTATTCTCCTTAAACTAAGGAGTTCTGTATGTGTTTGACTAGACTGAATTTTTGCATTTTTCCTTTTTTATTGTAAACTCCTAAGAAAGAAACCTTATTCATATAACTCAAAGTATTACTAAAACACAAGGCAATTGTCATGATTCTCCAATCAGGAATTGTCCGAAGGATACAAAAAACTCTTTCATTGCAATACTGCCTTTGTCAGGATGAGCTATGAGTCTTGGGCTTTAGAGATGGGATAGTATTTATGCCACTGTGTAATACCCATTAGCAGTGGAAAAAACAAACCTGACATGGTAGTTTGGACTAATTCCAAATAGTTGCTATTTATTAATCAACTTGTAATGCAGATTTTCCGTCATACTCTTTCTGCTTCACCAAAGGCATATCTTCTAACACTACTTCCAGGATCTCTTCCTTTACATTCCTTTTTGAATTTCAAATGAATGAAAAAATTTATTATTTTTCAGGACAAGGTCTACCTGAGTGGACAATTACTTATTTTTTTCTGTATTTTTAAGACATTGGTTCTTTCTTAGCAATATTTAGAATCTTATGTAAGAAGGGGTGATAATATTTATCTGAGCTCTGATGTACTTTCTAATATTTACATGCATTTCTCTCATCACCCTGTTTATTCTTCTCTCAGCACCCTGTTTATTCTTCTTGACTTTATTCTTTAATCTTCCATTCTATATTAGATGTATTATACCTCCCACACTCAACTGTCTCTGATGATAGTTTGGTTTTCAGTTTCTTTAAACACATCTTGACATTTATTCGATCCACTTACACTTATTACTTGATGAAACGCATGTTTTTCTAGCTGTACATTAACTGGAAGGTTTTAATTTCTTTTCTGGCATGAATATATAGAATTAATTTTAACTCATCAACTTGTCCCTGCATTCTTTACTAATTCAGTCTATTTAAACAATGTGTAGGGGGGAACTAAATAAATGCTGAAAGTTTGGGATGAAATCAGATATGATAAATGAAGGAAAGGAAAATACAATATTATGCTTTGTGCAAATCAGATCAAAGTCAAATATTATTTATTGTCTAATTTCCCCTTATACACATTGTGCCAGGAAAGAACCATGTGCTGTGTCAACAAATCTACAGATTAATTTATTCCTGAAACTAGATGTGACCCTATTTATTTCAAGGTAGTTTAAGTGTTCTCTTTTACCTAATGGTAACTAATCTCTAGAGGCTCAGCTTCAGCCAATCAGTCTTAGCCTGACCAATCTCCCCATAAGTTTCCAATTGTAGTTTATGAGAAGACCTTTCCTTTTTCATTTAAGACAAACTCAGGGAAAGTTATATTAATTTCAGAATTTGTGACATGAACAGAATCCCCATGCATGCTCCTATGTAAAAGCCCTGTTTATGACACAAGATATATTCTTTCTTCACTAGAAAGCATGCGGTACCTCTTGAGTGTGCTATTGAGAATATGCTTGAATGGGGTAGCTTTCAGTTTTATGAAATTGTCATGCAGTGGAAGCACTACCAACATTCATAATTTTCAAGTATCATTAACATTTCCACAAACTGGTGTTCTATGGGCTAATGGTTCTAAAAATTACCTTATGAACCAACAACTACTGCCACCCCTGCCAGTAACTGCACTCTACCAGCAGTAGTTCACGGTTCACACCCAGAATGGTTTTCTGAACCAGCAACAATCAAAGCTTGTCCTAGGCTATTGATCATTGATTCGACTATGAAACTTCGAAGAAACCAAAAAACTTTTCTATTTTTACCAATTTGTATTAATTTGACCATTGTAGAAAAATCGTTTAAAGAAAATACATTACCTTGATAGATGAATATTTTGTGCACCAAATTTTCACTCGGACTGTAAAGCACTTAGGTATGTAGGAGGATTCTATCTGCACTAAGCAAATCGTCTGCCACATGCCATGCAGCTCTCAAAATGTGTCAGAGTGTAGGATGGCAGTGGAAGAGATGTGTTACAATACTTGTTACTATTTAGTTTCAAGTACCATTATTCTGGACTCATTAGTGCTATGAAACACTGCTGTGTCCGTAGCATGTACTTTAAAATCAACAGTATTAACATTTCTATGACGAGGTAACATCACAAGGACACACACACAAGCTGCAAGTCAAAATGCACAACCTACAGAGTGCTAACATCTTTTCCAAAACAATAAATCTTTTTTTTTCCCAAAAGAATCTTTAATACTAAACCCTGAAAAGCAGACATTTTCTGGAAATATTCCAACACCTTCACCAACAAACAGGATAACTGAGACTTCAGTTTCTTCTGTATCTCTGTAGTAACAAAAACTTTATGGCTGTGACTTGTCAAAGAACTGCCTCATGCCAGTCTAAGAACAGAGGTTCAAAGGAGCTTTCCTATATCTTAAAATTCACTGACTTTGGAAAGCTACTTAAAGTTGATGGGCTTTGTATACTGGTTGAAGTGTTTGCCATGAGACATAAGACCTCATAACAGTCCTACCTTATAACTCTTCAAAATTCTTCTCAGGGCTCATGAGAGATCTCTAGATTGATTCTTTGGCCCCAGTTTATCCTGAATGTGAGGGCTTCTCTGTGCTGTTGCCTGAGCACATGCAGGAAAAAAAACTTAGCACAATAGTCTTTTCTTTAAAGAATACTTTTCTCACTCTTTCACCGACTATAGATGAAAGGTCACACACTAGGCACAGGGCCATATTTCTACCTTAAGGTAAATACTTTTCAAGCACTCAAGGCAAGTACTCAGGTCAGATTTATAGAAGTCTGTTTGGAGGCTACTGGAGAACTGAGCCACTTTGCTGTCTGTAGAATGTATCTAGGACAGGTAGACAACCTGAAAAACTATTTTTTAACTTACTTAAATTGTATTGAAAACTTATTTAAAAAAAAAAATCCATGTGAGTGAGGTTATGGACGCTTTCAGCAGACAAGAAATTACAGTGCTTGAGTAAAAATGAGACCAGTAATTCAGCGTGTGCCAAAGAAAAGCAGAATAAAAACCAAAATAAAGAAAATCTAAAAGATAGAAAGAAACCAAACCAAAACAGACAAAGAAATAAATAACCCTTAAAAAATGTTTTGGTGTGGGTAAAAAACCCAACAACATTGAAGAAAAAATAACCTCTCCCTTCATGTATGAGGTAAGTTATTTAAAGACATCCAAGCAAGACAATACTGCTGCACAGACCAGAGAGAAGAGGAAAATAAAACAAAAGAAAACAAAAGTTATCCAAGAGAAAGACAAAGCTTTTACAGGTAATGGAGATTGGTGCTAGTGACAGTAGCTACTGACAGCCAAAATAGAAGCTGCGCTGTCCTCTGCGAGTTAGAATTACAGTTTCTTATGTATGGGAACACTGAGGCATTGGAAGTTAATTTAACTATTGATGCCTGAAAATAAATGAGAATTATGGGAGTCTCTTCTGCAATATTGAGTTAGGAACCTGAGAGCAGATATCTAGTCAACTTAATCAGGTAAAAACATATCAAGGGAAACTCTAATACATAGCGAAAAATATAATCATTACTAAAAATGGAAAGTTTGTAGACTGTTGGTCTCTCTGTACCAGGTGGATCTAGAGAGACATCTCTACATCTCAACAGAGAGGGGCCGCTTGAAATGAAGCGATGACTGTAGGACATTGGCTTGAGGTATTTTCATTAAAGTTACTGATTTCTAAAGAAGTAAAATAATTTTCTCATCAACATCTGCCTTTTCTTTGAGATTTCCTATTTATGATTGATTTTAAACTCTAAAGATGTGTTCTGTGAACATGGTTACTGATTTCAGATCAGCTCCCATTTGAAGACTTCAGAGGGATAACAAAGGACCTGTGAAAATGTAAGGTTTTTTATTAATTTAAGGGGTAAACATTACTTTTAAAAAATGAGATTTCACTTCATGTCAAGCCCTATCTGTTATTATAGTTCGCCAACAGAAACAAGAGGTTTTGTTCATTCAACATTTGATTATACCAGTAGCACAGCAGGAAATACAAATTGATATCTCTACCTTCATAGCTTTGTGAATGGTCCCTTAATATATAATAACTTCTGGCACAGAGGTCAGTTCTTTCATATATGAGGGCTAAATACTTCTCCACTGTTTTTTTTTCACAGCCCTGTGAACAAAATATGATGTCTGAGTGGGCTCACACGGCAGCGTTCATGTGGTCCAAAGGCGACAGCCCTATACTTTCACTCTTGACTTGCAAGTGCTGAGCTGAAGAGGTGATGGAACATTACAAGGAAAGAAAGAAACCACATCATGCAGGCTGGTGACTGGACGTGGAGAGGCAGTGTTCTGCCCTGCATGGGGCAGGTGGCCACTTCCCTCGTGTCTCCAGCTCTCCTCAGATTCTGCAAGAGGAAGCTGCAGTCAACCCTAAGGTAGTCTGCTGAAAATGTGATTTCATAACAGGCTACTAAGATTTTTAAAAGGATCAGTATAAACTCCCAAAAAAACAAAAAAATAATTAGGACAGGTGAGGGACATTTTTCTTAGTGCCAGTTGTTCCCAGAGGCTACATTTTTCAGAAAGGATATGGTGAGCTATCTCCAGGGTTGACAAGGCCAGATAACATGTCAGTTATTAGGAGCAGGAGGATTAATGGACATCCACCAAAAATATCATGTTCAATACATTGGTTATTCAGGGATGAGAATGATAGAATTTGTAAGGAACTTGTAAAGGTATCTGAAAAGTTAATTTGAAATAGGAGGAAGTACCAGGCACTAGATCTTATCTGAAGGCTTATTTGAAGCAAGAGTCCAAAGAATTTTTCCGTTCTAAAGGTGCTCTAATGCGTGATTAATCAGAGTTGGAAATGGACAGAGATGAAGGGATACCCCAGAGCTGAGAAACGAGTTTAATTATGCTGTCTGGAGTAACAAGAGTGGATTCTTCTTCCTATCCCTTTTAACACTTCTACAAAAGGGGCAGGCAGTTGGATATGAGTCAAAGAAATATGAATAGGAATCAGGAATAAGGGAGAAAGGATGGCTGTCATATACCTCTAGTATGTGGAAACAATTAAGCAAGGTGTCTTGATGTGCACTGTACAATTTATTGCCAGAGTTCCCACAAGAGCTGAGATAATAAATTTCTGCCCTAATTAAGCCACAGCCCTTTTATCTTGTTTTTCATCCTAGACACAGAGAGAAATCTCTAGTGGATGATAACAAACACGATATTTGCATACAATAGTTTGTGGATTCTAGTCCTTGCATTGCTACCGTTTTGTCTGTTCGTCTCAACCTTTGTTTATGCACATTTTTTCCTCTTATGCTACATTGCCATTGAATTCAGCTAGTGATAGTGATTCAGCAATTTTGCTAGAACTAAATTGTAGCTTCTTTTGCTTTTTTTTTTTCTTCTTCTTTTCTTTTAAATTTTCTTTTCTGAGTCAGGCCACCCCCTGTTTTCTTTGTAATCACTTTACCACCTCTGCTCTTATTTTCTTTCCTTCTATGCTACTTTACCCAATTCTTGTCCCATCTTTCTTACTCACTCTGAATGGGTTTGTTATTATTATACTACATCACTTATTTGTTGGCTTACCTCCAAAATGCATCATTTTCAACCCTTCTCTTTCCCTATAGAGAACATTTTATAACCTTTTGAGGATTTTTGTCATGTCTTAGATTTCCACCTAAACATGAGGAGGAACTTCTTTACCTTGAGGGTGGCAGAGCACTGGAACAGGCTGCCCAGGGAGGTGGTGGAGTCTCCGTCTCTGGAGACATTCAAAACCCGCCTGGACGCGTTCCTGTGTAACCTGCTCTAAGGTGGCCCTGCTCTGGCAGGGGGGTTGGACTAGATGATCTACTAAGGTCCCTTCCAACCCTAGGATTCTATGATTCTATGATTCTATGTCCTTTCTTCACTACTAAGTTCAAATGCAAATTTAGCCCTGTAGCTAGTGCTTAAAAAGATGGTGTAAAAAGACTGTGATGTTTCCTGTTTATAACAAATTATGAAAATTACTTTTACTAATGTATCCAATGTAATCTCTCAACTGTGCACACAAGTACAGATATAGCTCATCAGAAGGTTGCTTTTTTTAATTCATTTTTCTCATAGCATTTCCCCAAATCCTTTTAGTCAATTCTGACACAGTTAAGCCACTCTCAGTTTTCTGACTCCTCCTAGTTCCGTCTGCCATTTGGATTTGTTGCCTCCCATGATTGCATTCCACTTTGATTTGCCCTGAATTGATGACTTTCTATGTGAAATTCTTAGTTCATTTATGAAGGGAGGAAATGGTATGGACTCGTTACAAACTCTTAGGGCTCGGCCTATTTCTGCAGTATCCTGTCTGGGATCTGTGTTCATCTTGCTATCAAATAGCTCTAGCACAACCTGTTACCTGTATTACTGGAGGACCTGGAAGATCCAGTTCAGAGTGCGTATGATAGAGACACGTCAGGAAATGGCAGTCCATGTAGCATAACAGTAGTTTTAACTCATAATCAAACTCACAGCTAGGCTTATTATTGCCAGCACAGCAAATACTAAAAGGAAGTGGAAGCTCAGGTTTTGAGATGCTGGCTTTGGAGAAGGAGTTCCTTTGGACACAAATATGCGTAGTTGGAACAGCATAAAAATCAAAAAAAAAAAAAAAGTCAAAAATCTGGGCAGGAAAACCAATATTCAGCTAAAACTAGGATAGCTGACAGGCAAAACAGAGGGTCCTCAGGTGGACAGATGTATAGGAAAGGGATTTGAAAGTAATAAGCACATTAAAAGCTTGAAGTACTTTTTTTTTAAAAAAAAAAGACATTGTTCTGCCTCACTTTCTCTTATAATTTAGATATTCAGAATAACAGTTTTGCACTTGATGTCTGCAGGGCAAAATTTGTTAGTGGTAGTCTGGTGCAGTAGGATGTCAATCCAGTAATCACAGTGAAAATGCAGAGGCTGTTCAACGAATTCAATATTCACTGTGAGTGAGGGTATGCACATCTGTCTCCAATTCTTCTACTTCACTGACTTACCTTATTTAAAAATGGAATAATTCTACTGAAAGATAGAAATACTGAACTCTGCAACAATAAAAAATGGAAATTAATATTCAAAACTGTAAAGAAAAACAGCAACTTAACTTCCATAATTTGTGCCAATCTCACCTTAGAAAGCAACAAAAATTAAAGCAACGTAGAGACAGTCCAGCTATTTTCTGAAAATGGTTTTACTTTGGCAGCCAAGGAGATTATGAGTTAGATACTGCAGAAAGCTTGAGGTTTTTGTTGTTCGTGGGTTTTTTATTTTTAATAATGTATTAAGTAGATAATGCCTTTTAAGAATCAAGGTGTGGTGGGATGCTCTGAACCAGAACATCATTCAAAAGGCACGAAGCTGCACTTCTGGTCTGATTTATGTTGGACGATAGAAGATAACTGCCTCATGTCTGTTTTTATAGGAAGCACTTGATATACTTGATGAATTTTACTAAAGCTTAAATTCCAACTTTGGACAATGGCACATTGTTCCTGTTCTATTACTTGGAGGGTAGCTGTGGTATATTACAGCAGAATAGCATCCCTCTAGTGTCCATCCATTCACCTGAATCATTTCAGTTCTCATCCATTATGCACCTAGAGAAATGAAACAAGCACCTTTTTCTCTGCACAGTCTGTAAATTATGAAACATTGTACAGCCAGCCAATGTGAATGATTAACTGAGATCAAGAGATATTTCACAAAAATGACTCATTCTTCTCAATCAGAACCACAACTTGGTATACCAGATCAGAAAATGATGTCAAATGTGAGTATTCTTATTCTTATCCCTGGAAAGAGGAACTGTCATTTCTCATGTAACAACTTGCCTTTGCAAGATCATAAAAATAAAACTATTTTAGGGGTATTTTTGGCTATATAAAAGAGTTGTCCTTTACACAGAATCATGTTCTCTTTTATTAGCATATATAATGTGAATGAAAATCTGTAATAAGAAGCTTAATGAAAGCACAACAAATGTTAAATATCTTGCTTGATCATTGATCTTGTTAATATTTAGCTAAATCAAATTTATTCATTATCCTAGATTACAAAATAGTGAGGTACAAGTCAGAAAACTTTTAGCAGCTTTATTTGGTTTCTACTTTGCCTTTTACCCTTAGCTAGCCTTAAAAAAAAATATTTTTTTCCAACTGTTCCTCTCCTCCATCTGATATTAGATACAATCTATTTGTGAATGTGTCACTTTCTGCATTAAAGCAGACCCTTTAATTTTAAATTATTGTCCATCATTCTCTAATCCATATTAGCCGTTGTTTTGAACTGAAATTGTTGATAATTTGTGTTATGTTTATCGCAATTTTTCCTGTTAAATGTTAATTGTCTGCTACATCTTGTGTAAACATGGTCTTCATCTTCTTGAATTCTTAAAATCAATCTTAATTTTACTAATATAAATTGTGTCACTAAATTCAATAAAATTGTTTAGATAGTAGAAGTCATTCACCTTTTAAATTTTTGCTATTCAAGACCTAACAAAATAAGCTTACAGAAGCTGTAGTGATCAGTGCATGACATGATTCTGTGCAGCCCTTTACACTTAGTTGTCTTGATCCCTGATCAGGTTCTGTTATCCTATTGGTCAACATTTTTTTAAAAAATGTTTCTCACAGAGAATTCAGTGTTTAGAGCATCACCCACACCACCTATTATTGATTACGAAGGTCTTCTAATAATTCAGGCAAATATGTAATTTATGCAAGCCTATACATGAAGACTTTTCTCATGAATGTAGTTCCATTTTGCTTTTAAGCTGAGTTATATTTCATCACTTGTACATAAAAACTATTGAAGTGTGATGTCTTAACAAGTACAAACTTTTCTAGTGTGACTGATTTAAGTGGCCTTGAAGTTTGATTTTATGCTTAAGAAAAATTATTCTCAAATTAAAAAATGTTTAAGTAAAATTTTTTTGAATGCTCATCTTTGGCTTTACTAGCAACACCATGTGGGGTTTTTTTATTAATTATTTTGTATTTTTCAAAAACTACACAAATTTTCATAACTAAGATTTCAAGGAAGTTGTAGAGATTGTCTTTGAATGTAGTTCAGTGGTGAATTGGAAGTACTTTTTTTCTCAAGCCATTGACATTAATTTTTAAGGGATTCAATCCCTGACTTTCTTGCCTAGTCACAGCTTTTAATGCCCAAAATAAAGAAAGTAATGATTGTTAACAACAGCAAGCCATATTGCTTTATCAGACAATATTTGGCAGTTAATTGTCATCAGCCTTTGAAAGTCAAGAAGTAAAGAAACAGGAAAAAAGGTGCAATAGAAGACTGCAAGACATATGCATAGTAGAATAAATTAGAGCAAATCATATAAATTATGAGCAACAGATCAGGCAAGGCCATAAGTATTTTGTGCATGATCTCCCTCGGGCAATAAAAATGAGTGGCACATTACATGGCTCATCATGCTTTATTATATTTACACCTTTTAGATTGTTTCCCTATCTGAAGTCAGCTTCAACAATACTGCAAAGATGAAGTTTTGAAGGAAAAATAACCCTTTTGCTACTTTCTTTCCCATTCATAATACAT
>VXBO01014502.1:53918-77965 GCA_013400135.1 Rhinoptilus africanus
TCTTGTCAAATATGTCCAAATACCTAACCGTATATGAGACAGTTAGCTAAGCACAGATGTTCTGAGAACATGTTTTTATTTGTCATATTCCTATATTACTTACAAGAGATTTCTATATGCATTTTTTCAAAATGGCTCAAAAATAGGTGGGAGTTTTTATTTCTCACAAAAAAAAACCCCAAACCCAAAACCTAATCAAAACACGCACCAAACCTGAAAAAAAGAAAAAAATAGACTTTTACTTTGTTATTAAGAGTGACCTAAAAGAAAAAGGGGTTTTTTACCTTGAGGAAAATTATTACTTTGAGATTCTTGAAACCTAGGAGTATCTACTCACCTATCATTTGAAACAACCGTTCTGTAGCTTTTTTGTTTAAAATAACTGACACACTTATTTCGCAGTAGCTCTGCTCAGAAAGATGGCTTTATGAACCATAGATATTTAGTAGCTCAACTGCAACTGATCTGTCTGATGAATAGGGCTTTTAACTACAGTATGATTTTTGGAAGACCATAAGTGGAAGGAAACTAATTGAATTGGCTTTTGAATTGGCTGAGGGTTTGCCTATGTTTGACAGATAATGAAAACTATTTAAATCACCTTTAACAGGAGAATTTCTTTGATGCTGGGAATAACACCATGAATTCACATACTATTCCCTGGAGTGCCAGTGGAAACTACACTTTTAATTGCCAGTGTTACGTATATATGAATCATATTGTCAGCAGGATGTGTAGCAAATGCACAGGGCCTGCACAGTACTGTAGAGGGAAGCTGCTAAATTGTGAATGTCTTTGTGCCAGACTAGAACAAATAGCTAGACTTTGGCAAAGAAAAAATCATTCATCATTCATCGTCACTAAAACAAAACCTTTTTCAGGTTCATTGTATAAAATTTGGTGCTCAGTAGGGCAATCAGCCCTTTAAATTTCTCGCTGTCTAAAATTCATGAATTTCTTGTCCACAAAATATGATCTCTAAGGTGAATTTCCTATTCTTCATATTGGATAAGAATAAGTCTTAATCAAAAGCCCAGCTTGAAACAATTAATTCCACTACCAAGTTTGGTTACCAAGAATATAAGTCATTACAAACAAGACTGACTAAATTGCTTTGGCATCCATCTTTCTTTCTGGGGTTTTATGATGTTCTCATTATCATATCTGAATCTCTATGCATTTCATAAGTAAAGAAAAGGGATTTTTTCCTTCTTTCTTGCTAAGATTCACCTGCTGCCCTTTTCTTTCTGCTACCTTCATGGTTGATTTTAAAAAACTAATCTTTATCATTCTCTGTGGTACTTCCATTCATTCTTATTACATTTGTATTGTCCTTTGTAATACTTCAGAAATTAAGGGAAGGGAAGGGAACAAATACCAAACAAACAAACAAACAAACACTCAAAAAACCCTCAAACTTTGAAACATCAAAAAATTTACTTTCATCATTATTGGATTGTATTTTTATTAGCAATAATATTATATCCTGTATATAATTCCATCAGTAAGTATGTGAAATCAAAAAACCTATTTTAATCTAATTCTATATTAAATTTTTCCTTTTCAGTTATCTGATAGTGTACTTTTATCTCTCTATATGCATTACCATTTGAGGTACCTACATTTGGTGTTCTACTGAATGTTTTTAACAAGTGGGGTTCTCAAAAGCACTGTAGAAGAGGAAGGAAGAAAGAAAACATTCAATCCTTTCCCTTACCAGTGACTTTATGGGATATTCTCCATATTTACTCAATGTTCAGACATATGGCCCAATTTTTATCCATAACACAGACAAATACCAATATACATATAAACACATCCTGTATAGATACTTCACTGTGTAGATATAAACAGTGTTTATATACACTGTTATGTAGTTCTAACCCAGAAGTGAAACATCAGATGAAAATACACAACGCATACATTTATGCACCTGCATATACACTTACCAAAGTTCATGTACATCATCCAATAAAAAAATGGCTAAAATTCTAGGAGTGGTCTCACAAAGAGGCAGTGTCCAATGCACTTGTTCAGTGACAAGACCAGGACATAACACAAAACTGAAGCATAGTACAAAGTATAGATCAGTACCAAGCTAAAGGGGCAACGCACCTTCTTGGCACAGGTCTGAAATCTTTGGGAGTGAGTGACTCCCAACAACAATGAAGAACTACTGAGTATGTTGCAAGAACTTAAGTAGATGGCATTTTGTTTATAGGTCGGATATGGACATTAGTAAGCTTGTAGCCTGAACTTGACAAAAAATTTGTTCTACTTTAAAACTCAGCTTAAAACTCGATATTATATTAAAACTGGGAACCACGAATTCTGAAAAAGGCAAAAAACACCTCTAATTTTTAGATGTTTGGAAAAATCTGGAAAGGAAATGTATTTTATTTTATGGTGCAGATATGGGAAATATTCTTATTCATTGTGATACTTGTCCTTATCTCTTTCCCCTCACAGACCCAAGGCTTCTTTTTCTATTACTGCTGTGTTTCCCCTTTCAGTCTTTGCTGGGAAAAGCAACTTTCACAGAGGTGGCTTAGTGGAAATTCTTCTGTTATATTTGGGTTACCAGAAATTGACTCTAATCAAGATGTAATTATTCAATATAAATACCAATAGTTGACATTTTCCTTTTTTTTTTTTTTTCCATAACTTTCAGGATTCTTTTTCATAAATCAGTGCACTGCAGTCAAGTAACTACATACGAGTTTCTAGATTATGGTTGATCATGGAGAAAAAAAAAAAAATTTAGCTTAACTTTTCACTTTATTCAGGTACCTGACTGAAAGGTGAAAGGTGATCAATCTGAAATTTATGGAGCATTATGGGTGTTTTTTATTTAAACAAGAAACACCAAGTGTTAGTGTGCTGTGTCATAGTGGAAATCATGAGAATATGCTCACAGAGTTCTGTGCAATTCACAGAGAAGGAAATGTATAAACTAAAGCCCGAAGTTCAGAAGCTGTTATCTACGGAATACACCTCTAGAAACAGTTACTTAAAGCTTTACATGATTGGATGACCTGAAGGTTTAGTCCTGTGCACTTACTGCAAGCAGTTCAACTCTGTCTGAACTGGATCTGACAGGGTTATAGGTTGTAAACATCATTCTATCTATTATTCTTTTAACTGCAGAAGCAAGAACATGTTATTCTTCCAGGAATTAACTTAACAGACATTTTTCTCTTCCCCAGAAGACCTGAATGAGAGAGGCAAACCTCCTCCTGATTCCAAGAAAAATATGAGTCTGATGAAATTTTTATCATAGTAATATATGACATAACACCATACTGCTCTTACTGGTAAGATTCTAGAGAAAACAAGGGATGTTAACTTTGCTTGCAGATTGAAAAGGTTGCTCTGCTCATTGGAGTGTCTGTACAAGGAGAGATCACCAGAAATCAGGGTCAAACTTCTGCAACATCTGACCTTGCTAGTCCAGTAGGAAATACCATTAGGTTAATTCCTGATCCATCATCAAATTACCTGACTCATCAACAAATCTGCAGACTGACAACTGGGATTATAATGGATTTATCAAATGACTGGACAGAACTTTACTGAGAAATATCTGGACATCTGCAGCAGACGTAACCCTGGACATCAACATGGTAAAAGCTATTCATGGCATACAGTACAGGATGGAAAATTATGCACCAGTGTGATTCTCAAGCAAGAATGTCTTAGTAGAACGTGTTCAAGGACACTAGCCACACTGAAATTCAACACAGAAAACATAATTTTGCCATTATTAAGTAAAAAGCACACAGAGTTTGTGTTGATATAATAAAGTCTCAGGACTTGTCTAGACTTGTATTGGCTTGACCTGATTTTAGCTGCAATAGTAACTGCCTAGTGCTCAAATATTACTGCCTACATTTGTCTTCACTTTAGTTTAATGCAGTTTTGTGTTATAACACCCAGTGTTAATTAACAGACAGTAATAGCAAGTAGTTATTCTGTTTAGAGTGATCTATGATCCTAGAAAGAAAATGTAGTGTAGAAAAAATCAGGCTTAAGCAGAAAACACAAATCATGCTGGTTACTTCATGAGTGCATCTTTATGAATCAGATTAAACAATTTTTTTAAATATTAAAAAGAACTGTAAACCAGAAGTAAAGTGGAGGTGAGAACCAGTCAAGACAAAACAAGGAAGCAAACTGTCCTCAGGAATTCAAGACTGAGAAGGCAGACAGCCCCACTGTGAGCATCATACTGTCCCTGGTGAAGACCTCAACATGACAAAGACATGTTGAAACCTTAAAATCCTCCCATCCTTCTGCAAGATAGTTCTGTTGACCGAAGAACCCAAAGAGATGTTAAATCTTTGTGCGTCATACCAGATAAATAGGGGTAGATACTCAGAAGTTCATATATAGCAATTTTTACTGTTATTAGCAAGTCTATATCTAATCTACCTGGATTTTTGCAGAGCTTTTGACACCATTTCCCACAGCATTCTCCTGGAGAAACTGGCTGCTCATGGCCTGGACAGGTGTACTCTTCGCTGGGTAAAGAACTGGCTGGATGGCCGTGCCCAGAGAGTGGTGGGAAATGGAGTTAAATCCAGTTGGTATCCAGTCACAAGTGGTGTCCCCCAGTGATCGGTGCTGGGGCCGGTNTAATGTATGCTAATGCTAATGTGCTAATTCACCATCCCTAATGGTCTTGGACATCTGACTTAGAATCATAGCATGGGTGAGGTTGGAAGGGACCTTTAAGATCATCAAGTCCAACCATTAACCTGCCCTGACAAAAACCCCTTCTAAACCATGTCCCTAAGCACCTCATCTACCCTTTTCTTAAACACCTCCAGGGATGGTGAATCTACCATAACTTGAACCCGTTTCCTCTTGTCCTTATGTTTCTACACATATTTTTAACAGCCATATTTACTTTTGCAGGCATTTATCACTTAGTTTTTATTAAGATCCATAGTAAGAAAAAATCACTCCCAATGTAATGAGAACTTCAGGCATTCTGCAAAGCTCTGAAGACTATCCAAAAGATGAGGCACTGTTCCTTTTATGTCATAAATGTAAGTGCATAATTTACTTTTTAAGCTAAACATAAGGACCGGTAAAGATTTTTTAGATAGTCTTTAAGAGGGGAGGTGGGGTGAGAAGTAGGAATTGAAATATCAGTAAGGAAAGCTTTCTCCACTAATTGTTATTCCAATATTGAAAAATAAGTAGCTTTACAGATTTTAATCTCAGAAGAATGCTTGTATGAAATATCATTTTCATTATAAAGTGGAAAATATTTAGCTCAGAAAAACAGAAATATAAAGTGCGTTTAAAAATGCACTATTTCAGCACTTCTATTAAACCAGTTTCTGTGTTCGTTGTTTTAAACCCTTTTGCCATACTCTCGCAAGTTAGTTATGGATCTTCCTGTTTTCCATTTCTGTATGTCATCCAGTAATATATACAGGCACTCCTAATATCTTTTTTGCATATTCTAGAAAAGGCTTCTCTCTTCAAAAACTTTTTAAAGTACTCGGTTAAGGAAAGCAACTTAACACAAAAGCAATTTGGCAGCTGAATTGGTCAGGTGAACTATACAGACCAATAGGGTATTCCATGCCATCTGCCATGCTCAGGGATCTAAAGGGCCAGGTTGGCTCCTCTCTAAGGACTTTTTTGCAAGGGCTTTTCTTCCTTGGATCTTCTCCAGTGGGCTTTTCTTCAGTGACTCTCTTTCTTCAGTGGCTGACATCTGAGGAGGACCCCATCAGTTCATCTGCCTTTTGATCCCACTCAGTGTGTTCCGGTTCTCCTTTGTCACTGAGTCCAGTCTGTAACTTTCACAGTGCCTGCCAGTGACATCTCCCTGGGAGCTTGATACAGTTATGTGTATATTTGTATATATTGTATCTATTTCATTTTATCATTTTTAAATTTCATTATTAATTTTTCAGTAAAGTAGTTTAGTTTTTTCTAAACTCACAAATCTCTTTATCTCTCTTCTTCCTCCCCATAGAGTGAGAGGTGGGGGAGACCATCTGTCGTCTGGTCATTGGCCAACACGGCCCAAACCTTGACACCCAGCAAACAAGACTACATGTGTGTTATTGTATCCTTTTTTTGTGCAGATGTTCGAATTTTTATGCGATATCTACTTGTCACTCACCTTGGTTATTGTTAAACTCTCTTCTTCCAGTCTTTTTCATGTTGACGTTGTCTTTTATTTAAAATCCCTTCAATCTTCAAAATCATAGAAACAAAAGTTCCAACCTGTTGTTAGAGTATGTTTTTCATTAATTTATTTGGGTTTGTGCCTTTCCTCAGTGTCCCTATACAGAAATCATCAGTAAAAGAACAATTTCATTTTTGAAAAATACTGATTTTTGAGATACATTATTCCAATGTAAGGAAGAAACATTGACAAAATATAAAAGAGGATTGGCTAAAAGTAGCCTACAACTCATTTTCAAAATGACAACCCCAGGGATGAATCTGAGAGATTTGAGCATGCATTTCCCACATGCCAAATTCTTCTACTCCTGGTTTATCTGGGTATTATCACTGCTTACTTCCTTATTCATCTTTAAAAACAAACAAACAGGCTCTCTAATACAGGAGGTTTTTTCCAACAAATTTTTTTTTTAAGGCCAAATCGAAAATCAAGTGAGCTATTAGGAAGAGTCCAGGTGACTTTAATGGGATTTGTCTTAGGTCCTTAGGACAGAAGACAGTCAACTGTTATATATTTTCAAACTGCACTTGATATAACACAACTGTGATCCTGACTGAGAATGCTGCATACACCAGCAATGTAAGGGATTAATAGGAATAACAATACAACCATAGGCAGGATACACAAAAGAAGTTTAAGCATGAAAACTAACTGTAAATGTACTAGAACTGAAAGATTTAGGTGATGTCAAATAACAAAAAGCATCCTGAGAAGTTAAAGAGTTTGTGGAAGTGACAGTTGTAATTATGTTAATAAAATTATAGAAAGGAAATCTGTTTGTTTTCCACACTATTGGTTCGCAGTTCCATGGTTTTGTCTGAATGGTTTTGGTCTGTTCTGTACTCTGAACTGGTTATTGTTAAAAGCTTGGTTACAAGAAACTCAAATCCAAAGTATTTCTATTACTAGAATGAAAAAACATTACTCCAACTTTGGGAAAGATGCTTACAGCCAAGCATATAAAAACCCTTGGTAGAACTCAGACTTTGTACGGCTAATCTGTATTTTGGATTAAAGAAAACTATTTCCTAAATAAAATGAATATGTAGCAAGTATATTCCTCATTCTAAGGAAGCCAAACATGGAACTGTTCTCTTTTCACTATATACATATTTCTTTCAAAGTTATTCTGCTTCTTGAGTTAGTCTAGCTATCAAAAGAAGGATATATGTTGCTGACTTTGAGGAGGACATTGAAGAATTCCCTGTGAGTCACAGAACATCCTTCTTTACTAAAATTGTACCCAAGATATCTGAACTTCATCTCAAATATTGTTGGAAGATATGGAAGATCACTTATGAGATTAGTCTATTATTTTTCATGCTGAGACATCTCATCTTTCTTCTTTGTTTGATCTGGCCATTTTCTGGGATATTGGATTTTTTTTCATATTCTGTTTGTGTGACATCCATCACCTGAGACCTCATCATAGAACCATCAAATTACAGAAACGTTGTTAGGAGGTTAACTTTGAAGCTTCCATAGTCTGGCCTCCATCTCAAAGTGAGACTATCACTGACATAACCTCAAATTAGCCATGAATTTCTCTATCTGAATTATAAAACCTTTTGGGGTTATCTTGAGGGTATCCCTTGGCTATCTTGGGCCAGTGCTGCACTACTCTCCTACTGAAGGTGATCCAGCTCATAGTTAGCCTACCCCAACCTTCTTCATGGATATGATACCCAAGTACCATAACAATACAAACAGAGAAATACCAAAGTAATTTTAGGGAAGATGAAGATAGGACCTACAGTATTCAGGCAGTAATACAACTTAAATAGAAACTGGTGCTTAAGTAAGTAACCGTAATTGCATTAGTAACCTGCTACAATAAACCCTAAATCCTTCTGGTCAGATTACAATTTTTTCATAGTTTTTTTTATACAAAAGAATATATTAATGTTGCTTGAAAGGGGGGGATGGGATGGTTTTGGCAGAAAATAAACCCCCTTGTGTTCTAACACTCCTCACCAAAGTGGGAGGCTAGGTGCGGCTGAGTTTAAATTCTAATTGATGCCCAATTATCCACTACCAGTCCAGTTGTGTTTACTCCTACGATATGGATGCACTGATTAGCGGCCTGCACTGTCAGTCCAGCTATGCTCCTGAACTAGCACGGCCACCCTCAGTGGTCGCATCCAGGGAGACTCCAGACAACTAGCTACCGAAGCAATGCAGTTTATTTGTACAACAGCTATACAGGTTCTTTGGATTGTCGGTGAGAACTACACTGTTTNTGGAAGACGTCATTCCGTTCCGTCCCCCATGTGGTTAGTGAGCTGCAGGTGGTGAAGCAATAACCACTTGAAACAATACTGTTCGAGATGACATCATCCGGAGCTCATGCCGGCTGCAGCCGCGCTCCCCTCAGGGCCCCTTCTGCTATGTGTGATGAGTGTTGTACTTTTTGCAATTTTAGCCAATTTTAGTGGTCATTCCACAATTAATAATGATGATTCAAACATATTTACAGAAATCATTTGTACAGCTCCTTACTGACTCATAACTGAGTTCATGCTTAATGTTCTAATGAAAATATTCAATTATAATTATGAGATTCAGGGTAATTGATTCCTTCTTTGATCCATCCCTTCTGTCTGTAAGGAACACAGAGACCCATTTTAACCAGAAAAAAAAAAAATCTAGTGTTTTTTTCTTTCACCTTTATTAAAAAGTCAATAAAAATAGTCAAAATAGCCAAAACCTGGGAAAAAAAATACAAAACTGAAAATCTTTGTCTTTTAATACACTGTATACTCTTCTAGAGTGAAATATTATTTAGTTTATTTGATGTGCTTTGGAACATTCTTTTAAAAGAGTGGGCAGGGTGATTTGATTTATTTGCTTTTGGAGCACTACCACAACTGTGACAGAGGCTGAATAGCACACCATGGTTTGACATTAAACCTTTTTTTGAAAATGTGGGAATATGTCCTGTTTGGAAAAAAATGTCGTGACTCCTAAATATGGGTGGTAGGCATATGAGACTTAATAGGTTTTATGACTCAGTAATACCGCTACAGAAAGAAGATAGCAATTGTCAAAGCAAGAAAATATGTAAACTTGGAGAAATTTACAGGAGAAAAAAAGTAAGTTAATGAGGAAATTGCAATCAGTCTTCTCATCATCAACCAGAAATAATTAGCACAGCATGTTATCATTCAGCTGTTGATTAAAGGTATTTGCTTAATATATTTGAAATAATTATGCTTGTTCATAAGGCTCTGTCAGCACTTCTAGTAGGAACTATGTCCCTCTGGGTTTTGTACTTTTAAAATTTGTTCAGGGATCCATAAAATATTTCATTAGTTTGAATTGTAAGACTTTTAGTCAGATTTGATGAAAGTCATGTACGTATGTACTGTGGTATGCTTAAAAACCCAAAGCTCTTCTCTTGCATCCTTTACACATTCTTAGTCCCCAGTGAAGCAAAAAGAAATTACAGAAGCACAAGAGAATGCAAGAGTGCTCAGAAAAGGCACTTGGGATTTCTATATATGCAGTATAAAATATATCTAAAGGCATCTGCATACAATTATCATTGATGAATTAATGATTATGAATTAATTTTCTAGTGTGCTTGAAGATGTTAGCTTGTGATTTACAAAATCTAAAATGATAGTGTTGGCCTCAATGTTATGCTCAGAAATAGGATTAACTTCTCTATGCTAAGTTGCATTGTTCATGATCTTCAAAATCATCTGACATTTGTTAATATATCATTTCATGCGGCAAAGGCTACTAAGATCTTCCTGTATTGTTTTTAGAAGGACTAGACAGTTTTTTATTTAGTTTGTGGTTGTACTGATGACTTGCTGAACACATAACTGTCTACCCAAAAACTGGTTTGTACTTGCAGTTGGGAGAACTTATATAAATAGATAATATGTTAAAATTGCAAAACACTGAGCACAAGTAATGACTAAAAGTTTCATTGACTTGGTAGTGTATTCGAAAGAAAAACAACCAGACAACAAAAAAGCCACTTAAAGCTTATCTCTCCGTTATTCCTATTAATGCCTCTAATTGTTAATGGGACCATTAGTTTTCTTCCATTATTGATGATATCAACACTTTATTGCTTAAGCAACGTTAAGGTAATAGTGTCCAATAGTAATGTATGTTCAGAAATCTGAATTCAACGTTGATGTCATATATTTGTCATATTACATCACAGGAAATATGTGTAATGATGATTTTGCAGTCTTTTTCTGGCTGCAGTGAAACATAAAAGGGCATTTTAGCTGCCTCGTCTGCAACAGCTGGCAGATTATCTGTATAATTTCAGGACTATGGGCTGTAACAGCTGTATAGCATATGGGATATACATCACATGGGGTGAGCATTTAGACATATACTCATATCAATTGAATCAACTATCCTGTCATCATAGCTCAAGATCTTCAGTCATCTTTATGCTTAGTCACCTACTACTTAACACCTCCAACTCCTTTTTAGGATCTACCAACGTCCTTGTTCTACATCCTTTGTAAGCCTCTAAGGATTCAGGTGATACATTAACCTTTTATGACAAGCATGACATTACATAAATTCATTTTACAGGTTATTTTACAGTTTATAATTCAGATCAAGCTGAAACTTGGACACGTGAATTTATTGTCACAAAAGAGTCATCTCCCTTCCTGATCTCTGAGACTTTTGAGTACCAGCTCAGTGGAAAATAACAACCACATCCACCCTATTCCAAATTTACACAGCTTTTAGAGGAACCTGAATCTCAGTTTCCATTTTGGATTTAAATTTAAACATTTTGGATTCAAATCCTAAATGCTTCAGTTACTGACACTCAGAAGTAGGTTTTGGCAATGAGTTTGATTGACTACTTAAATAATTAACTATTAATTGGACTTTGAAAAGGCAGAATAATAATCCAGAGATGTAGGAAACAGCAAATTGACATGAAAGCCTTCTACTGTGTCACATGTATGTGACGACAGATCCAAAGTGTGTTATCCAACTGCATATTCCCCATTCTCAGAAGAAGGCTGCTTTACTTAGTTCTAGGAGTGTGTTTATCGCTCAGGATCTGACGTAGAAGAGGGTGTTTTTCTGGACAGAAAATACAGTAACTGATGGGACAGCAATGAGAAAACTAATTCATCCATCTTCCTTAGCCTTTTAGTCCTGAGTAGGTCAACTGCTTTTCTCCTGAGCTGAGTTTTGAATGTAAGTTACATTAACACGTTTCACTTTATAAGCACCCTTAGTCCCCAGTTCAGGACTAAGGAGGAGGGTGTTGGGCATTCAGCATCTGAGTATTTTTGATGACATATTCTTCTGTGTCTTCTAAATCCGACTTAGTTCTTCTAGGCTAGAATTGTCATTACGGTTGCTGCATCTAAACCCTGATGAGCCTATGCCATGGAGAAGACATGGTGCCTGAGAAGGAGTTTGTCTTTTCAGAACCATTGCACTTCTTCACTGAAGACTCATGCCATTTAGAATTCCTGGGTCTCACTCATCTCTGGGATAATTCCACTAAAATTACTGAACCTGCAGTGAGAATAACTACTTACATATTTTTGCCTTATGATTCCAATTCTCAAAAAGTCATAGTTATTCATTTGGCCTAATAATGAACATGTTTTTCCCTGCTGGCAAATCCATCCTTCATCCACATGGTATTAAACGACGAGTAATAGATTCATGGAAGTATATTCAGCCAGTCAATAATAAGGTATAATAATCATAATTGTTTTAAGCCACCTTGCAGACAAAGGTTCCAACCTGCCATAAAAAATGTAATAACCTCATAAAAAGTAAATATATGTGATAAAACCAACCAAACAGCAAACCATCAGATACGTGGTTGTAAGAAAATTGTGTTTTTCTTTAAAATGCCATAGCTTTAAAGCAAAATATATTTCAGATAAGTAGCAGAGTATTGTGTCCAATTTCCCTGTGTTTCTGCATGTGTATGCAGATGCACTAGAGGTAGTAGAGTATAAGAAAGTGAAAACGTAATTTATAAAAAGAAAATTAGTTAGGTGAGTTAATGAATTTAAATTAAGAATGTAAACCTCACCATTTGTCACGAAATACTCATAGCATTTACCTTTCCCCATAAGCTAGAATTATTGACCAGAATGTGACAGAAAAACTAAGGAAAATATTTGGAACCACTACCAGAATATTAATTTCTCACTCCTATTGGCTTTGGTCTTCCTGCAAATAGAAAGAGCATGAAAGTTTTCTGTTACATGATGTTCACTGTAAACACTCTACTATCATTAGGCATATAATAAACATACCATTTTATTTTCATGAATAGTCCAACAGCGATATAGAATGTTTTGTTATATATATTAACAAATTCACATGTATTTTCTTTATCAAACATGTTCTATCTTTAATGTGCAAGCAGGCCTGAGAGCAGAAACTAGACTGAGGGTCTCGCTGCTCCAGGAAAGATGGAGAATGATCCCTGTTCCTGCTCACACTCTCTGAATATCAGTAATGCGGAGTTCTCAGTTTCAAGGTTTCAAAGTTTAAAGGAAGATTCAGTCTAATCTACATCTCACTGTAAAGGGCACATTTCTCAGAATGACAGTCAGAAGTCTAGCATCCTTCATTTATTTGACAAATTTTTCGTTACTATGTTATTCAAAAAAGACAGATAGCAGTGTAACAACATACTGAGAGAAGAGGTCTAAGCCCTCTGATCCAAAGAGATGATTTAGAAGTGTTTGAGTTCCATCCATGACAGAGAAACAGTTTTAGTTACATGTCTTTGCTATTTCCAAGACATTGTCTTAGACTTTCCATAACTCAGCATGTTGACTATGGTGAATTTTAGTCACGAGTGCCTCAGGTTCCCTATGAACTGTACAGGAAGTGTACATGTATAACGGGCAAGTTTTAGACCATACATAGAGAAACCATACACAACTTGTGCTGATACAAAATAGTAAATATATTTGTAACTTCTTTGAACATGCTGAATAATTCATTCTAATTTTGTGGCATTGTGATTAATGTGGAAATTGTTAACAATAAAAAAGTCACACTTACACATACAAGTGAGTTCTTAAGTTCCTGATTTTTTTTTTAGTAACAATCACACTTCTGTAAAAGTTACTAGCAGAGTATTAGTATTTTTTGTTGTATAGAAGGACAGTAGAGTTTTATGTAGTTTCCATAACAACCAAAATATAAAGTAATCTTAAATAATTTGCATTTCACTGCAGTCTGCATTATGGATGTCTAACTGCATCAAAGAATAGATTCTAGAGGACCACTTTCAGATTTTATTATTTTACCTACTAAATGAACTGCACAGTCATAAAGACTGGTTATTTCTGTTAAATGGCAAGTCTGAGAAATGAATGCTCTCTATTTGCTTAAGTTGTTTTCAGAAAATGTAAGCATCTAGATACCTGCCATGAGGTGCACTCAGACTGTCACCACATTGTCAGAACAGGGCATCATGGACATATAGGAAGCAAATTTTAAGTTGTAACTTTGGTTTTGTCTAGTGCTTTGGAATTTATTTCATAGAAAACTTTTAGTCATTTTGTTTCTGTATGTTTTTGAAAAACTCTTCCTGAAAAACTGTCTCATAGTATTGTGTGTACATGTGGAACATGTATTATTTGTATTTATTTGATAGAAAAAGGTTTGTGTCTTGACTTCAGCTGAAATCAATTATCTGCAACCATCTATTCACTAACTGCTTATCTTTTATTAAGATATCTCATTTTTTCTACAAGTGAAACAAATACTCTTTTCTGGTTTTGTTTTGAGGGTTTTTATGAATTGCAATTTCTGTTAAATCTGTGGGTTTCTTTTTTTTATCCACATTATTTTTTTCTTTCTGTTATATTCTTACAACTGAGTTGGTCTTTGAACCTGTATAAGTGCCTTTCATTGTCTGAACTGAAGACAAATCTTTCCCTCTGTGCTATAATCACTTTAAAAAAACCCCAACACAACAACGTTAACAAATGTTTTGCAAGGTACTTTCTCCATGTTTATGAATGCAAAGAAGGTAATTGCTCTATCTCCAGAACACTTCCTTCCTGCTATCTCTAATGGGCTTTCAGCAATAAGATTTACCATGGGGCCAGCTGTGGAGCTATTGTTAACTGTACAAGCACCAGTTCAGTTTGACTTTACTATCTGACCTCTGACAGGCACATGGCATTACTGAAGACTTGTGTAACTCTCAAAATTGTCACTACACATTTTTAGCTTGACATAAACTAAGAAGTTACGGTAGTACATAGTTTTCAATATGCTAGAACTGATAAAGCTATAACTCTTGCTGCTGATCAACACTAATCTTTTCTTACATATATGAAAATTCATATCAAAAGTAGAAAGAATGATAGTGCTTGCTATTTGAGATCTTCTTAGTGAGTTGGCTCTAGGCTTTCCTGGATGCATGATATCATTCATAGAAAAGGCAGATGAATTAACCAGCTCTGAGCCTGGGTCAAACAGGAAAGAGAACCTTCCTTGTTCCACTGTGTCTCAAAGTGATTGTCCCAAGAATGAGGGACAGTTCCAGAATATCTCTTCATCATGGCTTTCTTAATATGATCCAAGGAAAAAACTTAAAAAATAAACTTACCTTTTCTCATGTTACAAAAAAAAAAAAAAAAGAAAGAAAAAAAAGAAAAAAAGAAAAATCATTTGTGTGGGGCAAATGAAAAGACAAAGGACGTATTTAAGATATTAGTGTAATTTTTGAAGTGATAATTGCTCTTCAATGACCATGAGGAAAAAGTTAAGAACAGAAACATAGGAAAGCAAGAAAGCAAATATTTATTTCTAAATGCTACTTTCTCAACACATCACAAACAATTGCCATGACATTAAAATATTAATGAGTTAATAAAGACTGTTCAATTTATTTAGCATCTTCATCGCTGGCTCTCAGAGCACGTGATAGGCAATCTCCACGCTGGCAGTTGTATGAGATAGAAACTGTATTTGTTTAGTTAAATATTTATGGTGAAAGAGTAATTTTAATATGAGATTTCCATACAAATAAGCAAATGATCAAATAATGAGGACTGCCTTGTTGTCAATGGTGCTCCTAATCCAATCATGCAGCATCCCCATGCTAGAAAAGCCCAGTTGGTAGACTACAGCGGTGGTGTAGAGCAAAGCTATGGCAAGCACTAGCAGTTACCTGGACATTTCTTTACCTGAGGCTGTGCCAGCCATGCTGGAAGGAAGATCTACATACACTGTGAGTAACATTAGGAGTATACTGCGGCTGCTCTGCAGCTTGTTCAAGCATCTGAATTTGACGAGTTTAAAACCTAATAAATATGACTGAAATGACCACCCTTGCCTTGCATTTCATCTAATCACAATGTTAATTTTAGAAGACTGGCTTATGTTTATCAGCTTGAGAAAAATGCTGTCTTCGTGTGTAGAAAACTGTATTTATGGTGATGAGCACTATCTCTGGAGCAAGCATTATCTCCATGATAATAACATCAGGAATCAGCCCTAAAGAGGGAAAAGAAACCTGCAGCTCTAGGGTGAAGAACTCAAGAGAAGGCAGTGGTGGGTGAGAGTATGTTGCTTTCATCTGTGACTCTGATATTAGAAAGTAAATGAGAACCGTGAATATTTAACACATCAAATTAACCTAATCTCAAAGCACAGTCATTTAGATTTGTTTCATCTCATGGCAATAAGAGGAGTAGTGTTATTATGGAATATACTATTGAAACAAATGAAGACCAAAACACCACAGGAACACTATGAGGTGTACGAGAGGATGTGTAAGGTTTTCTTCCCAGTTTCAACTATAACAAGCAACTCAACTTTAGATGCGCTTCATGCATTACATGAAAAACATAAAAATCTTTGACTATGGCCTGCTGGCATGGGGGTGCAGCAATGTAGCCCTGGCTAATATGAATATTCTCTCCTCAAAGGTCATAGAATCATAGAAATGTCTAGGTTGGAAGGGACCTTTAAGATCATTGAGTCCAACCATTGACCTAAGACTGCTAAAACCAGCATTAAAGCGCGTCCCTCAGCACCATGTCTCCCCATCTTTTAAATATCTCCAGGGATGGTAATTCAACAGCTTCCCTGGTTCAGCCTGCTCAAATGTTTGATAACACTTTTGGTGAAGAAATTTTTCCTAATATCCATCTTAAACTTCCATTGGTGCAACTTGAGACCATTTCCTTTTTTCCTATCACTTGTTGCTTGGGAGAAGAGACTAACCCCCACCTCACTACAACCTCCTTTCAGGTAGTTCTAGAGAGTGATAAGGTCTTCCCTCAGCCTCCTTTTCTCCAGGCTGAACAACCCCAGTTCCCTCAGCTGCCCCTCATATTCCATACTTATGGAATTATTGGAGTTCACTGGTCATTTCCTTCATCTGTACCTAAATACTGCATAAAGTACTGAGCTTTTCCTTAATACAGGTCAACATGTTGCAACCAGGAAAACTAATCAAGCTGTATCAAATATTTTCAGTTTAACATAGTCATAGGAACAAACCACATATTTTTGGAAGCCTTAAATATTGATGAAATTTGGCTTATTAGTATTTTTCTCACTCCTAATTTCTAGTCTCCAGAAATAAACTATATTCTATTTAGTGATTTCTTTACCCAAATATTTTTTGTTGCCTCTTAAAATTCCTCACATTATTGAACTAATAATCTTCTTTTTATTATTATTTTCCAGATGCATTTAACCTGTACTTATCTAAGCAGGGAAGATTTTTTAACTATTTCAAATGAAAGTATTTTGCCTTTGTATTTATCTGAGGGGTTTTTTCCATAACTTACAGGTTTTATAGAATAAAGCAAGGAGATACGATATTGAGAACATATTTGGCAGATAATAATGAAGAAAAAATGCCTGATTCTGATAAAACTAGAAACCTGCAAATAGAAGCACAAAGATACTACTTTTGAACTCAGGCTGTTAATGATTGTCTCAAACTAAGATTTCAGCCATGGCTCCTGCAGCACAGGTATAGGAGCATGGTCATAGAAACTATAAAACCTATATGAGTTTGAGAGGTTCTCAGAATAACAAAGCATAGTGCCTACAAGTCCTTTTGATTTTTAATTACTGTTTGTATCCTATAGGCAGTCTTCCTGAAGCTTATAAAGACTCCAGCTGAGATGAGACTACATGCAAATTCGACCCTCTTATCTACCCTCTTTTATTCACCCAGATCTTATTGATTTAAGTAGGAGCAGCACTTGTGCATCTGTGTGAATGTCTGTGTGGATTAATATGAATGAACAAAATTTTCAGATGACAGGATTTCACTGTATTTTTCCCTCAGGATTTTTCAATGGGCTCTACTGAAGTTAAGGGAACTATGACCTCTGTAATCATTACGGCTAATAAAAAAGACAGTAGAGAGGTTCATTGATTCACGTCTCAGAGGGGTACAGTCTCAGTTCTCATGCTGCTGCTGCAGTGTATTTCTATGGGAAAGCTTTCAGAAGTGCTATCAGTAGAACTTAATAATCATTCTGAACTGTCATGTTCAGTAAAGCTACAGAAAGCTTGACCTTTAATCAAGAAGAAGGAGCATCACAAAACATCACTGTATTGTAGATACAGTGTGCAATTCACAGCACTGTATATTACAGCTTCAGTTCTTTGATGATTATGAAACTTGTTTTTCACTCAGTTGCCTCCTGTTGTAATATTTTCTATTTTTAGTTACAAATATATTGCTGCCGTTTTTACAAAGCAAGAAAATGAGGTACAGCTTTCAAAATTTTGAATTTAAATCATCACTGAAAATGTTTGTCTATGGAGGGGAATTTTTCAAGTATTCCATTTTAGCCCTCTTACCAGACTACTTACAGTTAATTCTTGTCTTTTCAATATTGATCATCCGATCTGGTGGGTTTGCCATCCCATAATTTATGGCTAAGATATCTGCCAAGTGCTGTCCTCATTTTATGTTCATTCCCAGATATGATTCATGTATTTTAGCACTCAGAAGTCTCCAGATTCATTTATAAACATGACTATTTTTACTTATGACATGTATCTTACTTCTAGATACATGAGAAAAACCTGAGTGACATGTAGGGCAAGGGACAGTTTGCTAAGAATTTGAAATAAGCTGTGTCCCTTTCTCAAATATTGTTCTCCATTTCTTTTCTGTGACTGACCTTAGAGTAGTTCTGATCCTGTACCTTCACACTCACTGATAACTGCATGCAAGTACACTTCGCATAGTAACAACCACAGACAAAAAGACTAAGTGTTGATAAATGAGGGACATTATTTTAATTAGCTATATAATTGTTCTTTCCACTTTAATTTATAGTAGGGTTGATTTTACATTTTTCCAGTTTTCTGGAGGGGAAAAAAAGACAAGTTTTACTTGTTTTATGAATGAAAGAAGTCATATACATTGAAAAATTGAATTAACTTTTAAAGTTATCTCTTCATGTCTACATATTACTTAAGTCATTCTTTGGTCAAAATCTATTTTCAAACTCTCTTGTTATAGAAGATAAGCCAACATGATTAAGCCTTCTCTGAAAAAGTTATACTTTCCAGACATACCAAGCATCCAACAGCGTAGCTGTCAGTCACATGTAGTTCTATCTGTTTAGTGTTCCACCGAGAGTTGAACTGGGTCCATGCCATCCATGAGAAAAATCCAATAAAGTTTTTCTACATATTTCAAAGAAGCTCTACTCAGTTCAATAGTTGAAATATAGGATTGTATGAGCAAAATTTATTATTTAAATTATTTTAGTGTTATTATCCTTTCCTTGGAGTTTATTCAGCATTACATGCAAAGATTACATGATGCTGCCCAGACCCTGAGCTTACTGATGGGGAGCAGTGTGAGGGGGCTGCTTCACTGAGGGAAGGAGTGAGTCAGGAGGCACAAGGGGAGTGCAGGCCTGGCAGGACACTATCCCACCAAGTCCAACAAGGAAAGCAGAGCAGGAGCAGAGATGGTAATGGTCACCAGGGTCAGATGCAGAGCAGGGATAGACAGATGAATCTGTAGAGATGAATCATACCTGAAAATCAAGCCTAGAAGATGAGGTTAAGATCAGAAAAATACAAGGCGATGCACAGCATAACTGCGTTCAAGATCTAGTCCTTCACTTCGGTCCTTTCCTAGACTGCTGTGGATCCACTGTGCTTGGCCTGCCCAGCTCATCCCTCAGTTCCTGGCTCACCTTCCTCTTTGCAAAGCAGCCCATACCTGCTTAAGCCTGAAGAAGATTTTATTTCAGAAAATATTTTCTGCTGGGTTTGTGCATTACACAGTATGATTCTTCCAAAGTATCAACATCCAAAGAAGAGATTAGGTACTAGGACACTCAGCCTGGGAGCAGAAAGAAGTTAGGTTTTTCACTTTACAAATGTGGCCTTGCACGAGGTGACAGTCATACTTAGCGTCACAGAAGTTCTCTTCAGCTGTCTCCTACTTAATGAATCTTTAATCGCCTTTCTTTGAATCATTGAATGTTCAATTTAATTTTAGTATACACGTTTCACCAGCAACTGCTAAAAGTTTAATACAGGAATAGTCCTCCTAACAGGAACTGCAACTCATGAATCCTGCTTTCTGTCTCTTGAGTCTTCAAGGTGAGTGCTTTAACCTCAAGGTAACCCCATGATAGGAAATTTTGTGGGCTGCTGGATGGTACAAGTTTGAATTTCCTCAGGAAGTAAAGGGAATTAAAACCATATAAATCAATTCCTGAGTGAGTGCTCTAGCCTAGGCTATTACATGAAATGGACTTGCTATCACCACTTCTGGAGATGTTTTAAAAGAATGTTCTATCCACAATTGCACTTTGGGAAAAAGCTAAATCTGCCCTTTCCTCTGAGAGTGTTTTAAGAGTGTCTATGAACCAGAGATCCTGAGACGTTTTTAGTAGTGGTAAACCAAGTTTTTGTTATTAGATGTACAGGCAAATGCATTAATTCTTTGTACAGGGCATCTTGGAGAAGTATAAAGCAGAGTAAGAGATTTTTAGGGGTGAGGAAAGAGCATAACCCAAGGAAACGAAGATCTGAAAGAAAAGTGTCTGTCTGGCTTCCTCTTTGATTTTTCCCTCAGGCTCGCTGATGATTTGTGTGACTGATATTGCTTTTCTTTCTCCTGCCTCATACCGCTGTTAAGAAAAGGAAGGATATCACATGTAATAACCAGTGTGTCACCAGGAGATGCTATGCAGTGTCTCCTATCCTAAACAGTTAATAACAGATATTATCCAATCTGATGTTGTGCCCATGACACATGAAATGAGTTACTGCATTTGGTTGTCATGGGCAGGAAAGAAGCTTTAAACTGCTTTATCCAGTCCTATTCTGAATGTTGTTAGTCATTTTCTTCAAAAATATTACTGCTTTACACATCCTTTTTTCCAACTTTTACAGTATATTCAGTATATTTTTTTTGAAGGCTTTTCTCAAAAGGGGTAAGAAAGGTCTGTGCATTGATCTAAGTGCAACATTACAAAGTAACAAGAAAATGCCCAGCTTTCAGTCAGCTTCATATTGCTTCCATCCTGCCTCCTTCTCTAGGATTATTTTATCAAGTGGGAATGCAGAACACAGCTCTCTTACCATTCTATTAGCGTTTAGGATGATGATGAATCACAGCTTCCACAACCTTTATCAGTTAAGACCCTCAAGGAAACTACATGGTTTCTAATTTTGGATTCGTTACCCTGATTAAAAATATTTTTTGATGAAGATGTGTTCATTAAATTAAACTGCAGTTAAAGTTCACAAATAAAAATGTTTTCAGAGTCCCTTTTCTAGTCTTTAAAAGCAAGGAAAGACATAAACAAGCAAGCTAGTGTCACTTGTCTTGTGCTGTATTTTTTTGTTGTATGAATTTCCTTTGCTCTTTCTCCACTTTGACTATTACACCAATTTATGATCTCATTTCAGTTTTATTTCTTCCTCCTGCACTTAAAGAAAGTTTTTTAATCCTGTACTTTCATTTATTGATATACTCATTCTCTTTTTCAGTAATACTTCATTTTAAAAGGACAATACAGTGTAATTCTCCTCTTAATAGTCTGTAGAAAATAAACCTGCAAAATAAATAAAACCATAATATATCTATATATATAGGTAACCTTAGGTTATTGTAAACTTGCCTTTACTGGATTTTAGGAATACTTACAGTTATATTTCTAAACAGGATGCTGATAATGATATCTCATATTCTGTTTGTTACTGATGAAATGCTAATTTTCTTTAACTTGTACTTAATCTTTTCTTCAATGAGAGATACTGAAAACGTTGAAGAGAAGAATTAGACTTTGCAAATCCAGATGTAACTGAATAGTCTGAAATTTTTTCCAGTCTAGAAATCCATCTTGGTTTAGCATCCTGTATTTTGTTTGATATTATATAAAATCTGAAAGACATGTTATTAAATTCTTGAAAATTATAAAGCATATGTGAGGAATCTTTAATTGCAGTGCAAGGATGAAGAAAACCTGTACTATTGTACTATGGCAATTACTTGGAGCTGATTGGGCAGAAATATTCCCTTCTATTGTTAAAAGATGTGGAGATACAGTTTGGGATGTTACAAAAAATAGGTTTGTATATCAGTTAGGATACTGAAGTAATCAAAGCTAACAAAGAAGTATCTTTGGTACTCCTCCTCAAAGCAAAAGTACTTAAAAGATTCCTAAAAAAAATTAAATATTATTATTATTTTAAATATTTATTTGTGGTGTGTGCTTTACTTCTCAACATCTTTATTTAAATGTAAGAAAAATTCATAATTGGAAAGGATTTTACTCATTTCTCGTATCATGACTCCATTTAACAAGTTAGATCTCTGTTTATTCCTGAAGAGATTAAAACAGTGTAAGTTTCTTTTTGCTGATAATATGCAATAATCTTGCATTTAAATCCAATCATAGATATAACTTCTTAACTACATGAATAAGGAAATGGTCTACATAAAAATGTGAAAAAAAAGAAAAAAAGAAAATACTCCGTATGCACACACAGAAGTCTGTGCTTTACAAGAATATCGAGATTAAGTCAAATATTCATAATTTAAGAAAAGTCAAATCTCTATCTTTGAACTTCTTTCTTTGTCCCCAGTGTTACTGCAACTTCAAATTGAATCGGACAAAATATTGTAACATTATGCACTAAGCCCTCCCCCTATTTAAGAATGCTTTTTTGAAACAGTCTATGCCTGCGTTAGCAATTTTAGTTTTATGCTTAAACTGCAGTTTAGACTAGCACAGCACAAATTTGACCTACTGCCAAAGAAGTTCTTCCTAGACATTTCTCCCCACATTATCTCATTTTTAGAATCATAGTATTGTCTAGGTTGGAAGGGACCTCTAAGTTCATTGGTTCCAACCTTTAACCTAACTTTGCCAATCTCTTTTTGTTGGCATATATGTTTATGTAGCTATGTCATGAACTTTTTTAGTGAAATAATCCTGGTAAAATCAAATATGTGCTCTAAATTTGTTCTCAATTGGCTTAAAGCATATATTTTCCTGAAAATCTACTGTGTGGTTCTATAAATCCTTCCCTGGGCAAAAGAATGGATATAGGCAGCCAGCCAGTGGTAGAAAGGAGGGCTGAGACATTTCTTTGAAAGCAGCGTTATCTTGTGTTGACTGAAGGGGATTTTATTTTTCTAGATGTCTGCACCGATCTAATGGCTGGCTTCTACCAGAAAGGTTGGTTCCTCCTCCTTTCTTTCCCAAGTTCTCCTTCTTGACTGAACGTTTGGTGAACTTTTTACATTACTAAACCAACAAAAAACATTCTGAGGGGATCAGATTACTTCTGTGCCTACTTGGTGCATGATCTTACTGGGCAGATAAGCACAGTCCAGACAGTGCAAAGGAAGTGGTGGGGCTGTGCAGGTAGGGGGGAACTTGGGATCCTCAAGCCTCTTCTAGCAGCCTGTGCATTTGCATAAGTGCTGCCTTCACAGGAAACCTCACCCTTGCTGCTGTGCTGTTGGTTAACATACATGACTATTCTTTGTAACCCAGCCCTCAGAGGGTTTTCCAAAGTCATCACTTCTCATAATAAAGCCTGCATATCCCAGAGATGTCCTAATCAATCTTATGGGACAGCAAGACAGTAACAGCGCTAGCCAGGACAGAGAACTCTGAAATGCTAAAAGTATATCTGTGTGGATATGATGTTGCTTAACTCAACAAAGAAATCTTCATTTAAGGAAAAGAAAAATGTATAATTTTCCTGCTTTCAGCTTGCTGACGCTATGTGTCAGTGGGACCTGTCCTCTCAATTATTTGCTTCCTCCTCTGATTTTTTTAGTAATATTTTCTATGGCACTATCAGCTGCCTGAGAAAAAATTATCAGTAGTGTAAACCCAAGAACTGATCCTTGAATGACAGTCGTGGAAACACAAGTGAGCATTTCACAGAATCACAGAATCATAGGATTGGACGGGACCTCTGGAGATCATCTAGTCCAACCCCCCTGCCAGAGCAGGGCCACCTTAGAGCAGGTTGCACAGGAAGGCGTCCAGGCGGGTTTTGAATGTCTCCAGAGACGGAGACTCCACCACCTCCCTGGGCAGCCTGTTCCAGTGCTCTGACACCCTCAAGGTAAAGAAGTTCCTACTCATGGTTAGGGAGAACTTCCTATACTCAAGTTTGTGCCCATTACCTCTTGTCCTGTCACTGGACAGCACTGAAAAGAGCCTGGCCCCATCCTGCTGATACCCACCCTTCAAGTATTTATAGGTGTTTATTAGGTCCCCCCTCAGTCGCCTCTTTTCCAGGCTAAAGAGACTCAATTCCCTCAGTCTTTCTTCATGAGAGGTGTTCTGGTCCCCTAATCATCTTTGTAGCCCTA
>VXBO01014502.1:78439-126190 GCA_013400135.1 Rhinoptilus africanus
GGGTGCATCCCATCAGGGCCCATGGACTTCTGAATGTCTAATTGACCTAACTGATCCCTCACTTGATCCTCCTCCACCCAGGGGAAGTCTTTCTCTTTCCCTGTTGCTTTCCCCAAGGCCTGGGGCTCTTGAGGGCTTGGCTGAGCAGTGAAGACCGAGGCAAAGAAAGAATTCAATAACTCCGCCTTCTCCGCATCCTCCGTCAGCATGGCTCCTGTCTCAGTACTTCCTGACCAAAAGGAAGTACAGCTTACTGGGCAGCTTCCAACAGAAGCATCTTGCATGGAAATTTCCACACAAAGCCACCCCTGTTTTAAAAATGGTCTGCCCAAATCTTGCTGGTGTTTCAGCTCAGAGGTAAGCAGCTTAGTAAACCATTCTAAATATGGGAAATTTATGGCTTTTTCATTTAGAATACATTTTGGAGGGTGATACTTCATCATAAAAGATTTCAAACTACTGAAATCCACATCAAGAAATAGTTTCTTTTCTCTTCTAAGCTTCAATTTTGAGATTTCCCGGTTGGCTAATTAATATGTGCTGTGTCTACTTCAATCAAAACAGAAAATGTGACAGTACTTCTCAGAACAATTTTATTTCCCTTTGCAGGAAACTACTACCACTTGCTACCACTGTTAACATTATCTTCTTATACAATACTTGTTTTGTTTTTCTTTCATGATGCACAATTTTTAAGTACTCTTCTTGACTAAAATTGAAAATTACTCTTGAACAGATCTTTCTGCAATATCGGTCCCCCTCATCCTGTGATGACAGGTGTTATTCACATTAAAGAACATTTGTTTCTTACTCAAATGCACAGGAACTTCACCAGGGAAAGGATATTTGCACATGAGTAGAAAATATCAGGCACCTTTGCATTTTCTCTATGAAAGACTCAGTCTACCTGCTTGTGTCATGCTAATATGATACAAATAATATTTATTAGACCTTTTGAATCAGGAGAATCACTATCTGTCTTGTTAGATACAGCTTTCTATGAAAGAATATGCAATGAATAATTTGTGGAGATTTTATTCTTCATGAGTTAGCTGAATAAGGAACATTGTGTTTTCTTCTCGCAATTTATAACAAGAACAAAAAGCCCAAACTGTTGAAAAAAGACATTTATGTTTTTAAATGTACTACTTCAGCAATTTCTAAGGAGTATAAGAGTGAATAAATCCAATAATTTAAGTTCACAATGTTTACTGTGGCATAATAACACTGACATTGAATGAATTTTGTAGGAGAGAAAAGAAATAAATTGTTGAAAATGCAATTAGAAATATGACATAATGTTTAGAATAAGAAGCAAAAAAAATCTGTGATGGTGAACGTAGTGATTTTGTTTGTGACACCTTTTAACTTCAAAATAGATTATAGCATACTTGCAATTATGCAGTATTTATGAGATTAATTTTTTTTAAGATCCAGTGCCTTTGACTTGTCATGCAACAAACTACATCATGTCCATACACAGTTGATGTAAGGCTCCTTTTGCACAATAGACATGCATCCTTAATACACATTTCATTGATCTGACACTAAAAGAGAATTAGTCAATTTAAAGACACATTGCCAACTCTTCACTTTTCAATTTAAATCTTCCTTTATTAGCACAAATATCAATTCAGTATAAGATTTAGCTTAAGAAGTTATTTTTGAATTGCATTTCTCACATCATGAGCTTTCACTTTTCTTTCTTCACTTACTAAAAATGACATGTATAATTTGCCTGCAGAAGAAATGTATTGAGTTTGGTATTGATCCATTATCAGTACAGACAAGAAGATTGCAAAAATTGTTTCCATTAAAATTCTGCTTTTGTTTCAAGAGCTTTGTAAGTTTTAGACTCCTCAATTTATAAATATATTAAAAATGTCTGTGCATATCTGTCTGTGTCTGTTTCAGTTGGGAGAATCCATAAAGAAGGGGAAAAATAGTAATTCTGAACAGATAGCAGGTCTCTGAGATGCAGAAATATTTGTGCATTGTGTGAATAAATAATGTTTAATAGGATGTGCCAAGATAAACACTATCACTTTAGAATAGTAGTTTAACTGGGAATAACAAAGGAGGAGATTGAGTGAAGTATGTTTCTACATTAAGTGGACTGTTCTGAGTAAGGTTATTAAGAATTTTCTTGACAAAATTTATTTTCCTCAGGGGTAGATATTTTTGGTCATTTTTATTCATTTCTTTCAAGTTTTTATCAGGATTTTCTTTTTGGTACATAACTTTGATCAGTAGGAACAAGCATAGAAGTTCCTTCAGCATGAAGTTTGCCTCGGAATCTGCTTTTTTCGTTCCAGTGAAAAATTAAATGAAAGTTGAAATCTCAAAAGCTGCTATGAAGTCATGTCTTTAGAGATTTAACTTTAAGTAATTACCCTGAATATTTCTGAATAGTAGATTTCACTATGAAATCAATCATCATCACAGAAGGGACTTTACGTAATAGCTGTTTGAAGCAGCTACAGAAGTAGGGATACTGGCCTCCCTTCACAGTCTTCATAACTGCCTTTATACTTAAAATTAAAGAAGAGACAGTTCAGAAGGCCTCAGGAATGAGTAATTCCAGGACACAGTGGCAATAGTGGACTGAAGAACTGAATGAACTCAGTTCAGGCTGAAGGATGACCTGTGCCCATAGATAAACCCACACTGTGAACTAGGACTGATTTTATCACAGTTTCTGGTTCTATATAAAGATTCTTCACTGAGAAAAAGCAGGCTGAGGTTTAGCAATACGAATCAGAAATGCCTTGGTCCAAACACCCCAAACGCACTGGATTATAAAGGGTATAAAATTCAAGCTAGTATAGGTGAATTCTTTTCAGCACTTTGAATGGTAAAAAAAAAAATATTTGCGATGTCTTCAGAATTGAATATAACAGAAGAACAGTTTAATGCAACTTTTTTTAATGGTGGTTTAAACAAACCTTCCACTCTAGAACCCTGCACGAAGATAAATTGCAATAATGACAATAAATGCTGAAAAGTAATTTTAACTGTCTGTAGTTCTGCCCAGCCTTGGCCAAGACATTTAGTCTTTTGTTATTTGTAAGTGCAGACCTGTGAGACAAACAAGTGTTATTGTTCCCAGGTAATGCTCCTTTAATTGTGTGCAAGATGTTGTTATATGTAATGAGTGGGTTTTTGCAATGCATATTAAAAAAGAGAAATAAATGTTTTTATCCCTCATTCCTTACACAGGTAAGATCAAATGAGAAAGAATGATCACACAGTGAAATACGTAAACGTATACAAAATGGAATGTGTCTTCCAATCTTGCACTGAAAAAGTTCCCACCTAAAAGATCTTGTTGTATAAAATAAAGACTGAGCAATTACTCTTGAGGTTGACTCCAGTATCCAATATTTTTTTGAATAGGGCTGAAGTTTGTACAAGAAAATTACTGAAAAAGAGAATGGGATAGACTGTCCTTTTTTATAGGCCCCTGGTGAGAATTTTTCAACCCATGGGTAGTGACTTTAAACTACAGCTACAGTTTTTATGTCTTATAGTCTCTTAAAATGTATTTTGATTCACAATGGGCTACAGCATTTTATAGGTATTGGCATATTACTATACAACATCACATGGTTTTATCAGCAATTCACATGGATGTCTCATTAAAATTGTGTAACCGTTTTAGTTAAATGGAGGTGAAAAATTTATTCATTTCTATTCTTCTCCTTAAATTTAACATTTGATTACCTCAGATGGTTAGTAAGTTCACATCTACTAGTGCCTTTGGGAGACTTGACAGTGTTTATATTTACACTTGACATTCTGTCATCTTTTCCACATTATATCTCTGTGTTTGTTTCCAACCCTGTGAGCTTAACTGGCTGCAGAGCTGCAAAATGACATGTCCCAAGAGCTAAGTGGGGACTCAGTTCAAATTTATCCACATCAAAGTCTTTAAGTGGAAAGCAGTTTGATATACATACAGTTTTCTGGTTTAGGTTACACTGCAGTGACATGTTTTCGTTGTGACTGACTTGCACTAAGCGTTACAAAGACGTAAACTGTGTTGGTTAAATAATCTAATGACAAAGTCAGAGCAACCTTCATATAGGAGGATTAATAAACAGCTCACTGGCTTCCTTTGCCTATAGTTTTACCCATGATGGCTTTTTGAAAATTGCTTCCTGACTACATGTTAGGTAAATAATGTTCTGGACATTTCAGTACGGAACACCTCCATAACTATTTATAATGAGCAAAAGTAACTGTTTTGCTGCAAATTTCTGTGATTAAGCAAATAACATTTCTTGCAAAATTGAATTTACAGCAGCAACATCGGAAACTGTTGCTGGATTGAGACAAATTCTTTCATTACATTGAATTTGCTTATGAAATTTATTTCATGGCTGCAGTCAAGCTGTACGATAAATAACAAGTATATCTAGCCAATAGCTCAAATTCTGTGAGCTAATCTTAGAACCTTAGTGATGGGGATGGGCTTTTTACTTGATTGCATTGACAGATTAAATAGTTTCCTTTGGGTACAGAGAATTTGAGGTTGTTAAAGGCTCCTCCAACTACTGATAACTGAGAATTTGATGCTAAAAATGTTTTGATTTTTTTTCTTGAATGGTAAGAGGATTCATAAGAAGGTAATAAATGACTGTGTTTGACACTTCAAGATGTATATTGAGCAATCAGGACTGGAAGTAAGATTACACAGAAGATGGCTAATATGTCTTAACTGTGTTGTAATAACAAAACCACAATAAAAATACTCTCTTTCCTGCTAATCTTTTTCCTGTCATTTGGTAAAAAGCAGAGCAGTGCAGCAACATATATCTCTCCCTTCTGACCTTACTTTGCAGTAAGAACCATTCAACTAGGATGATAATGATAGCATAGGTACAGAAGAGGAAAATAGGGACAAATCATAAAGCAAAGGTAGCAAATGTCAAACTGACAAGACTTTTATGTACCACAAAGCCCACAGAGGAAAAATGTGTTGTCTTACTAAATCTGCCTCTTTCACTACAGTATATATCTCTAAAGAGCATTGACTGCAGCTGCACACTGGACTAGAAAAGGAACTCAACTGTAACTGTACCATGTAACTGAAATTGCTCATTGCAAATGAAAATGACTTTCAGTCAGAAAGAGTGATAGGTGTGCTATCAAACAATCTAATAAAATCTATTCCTTTCCTTCACCAGCCAAGGTTTTCTGGCAACTACCTTCATAGAAGGTAAGCGAAGTCCTGTCTCTCATATTCAACTAAGAAATCAACTATAGCTACTCATTACGCAAAACATGTTGTATCTTAAGATGCCTTGTCAGAAACAAGGAAGTAGTATGATTTGATTTCCAAGAATAAAATGCAAGAGAAAAAGAAGTGCAGCTGAAGTACCAGTATAGTAGAATATTTTATAAAGGTCACATAACGCATTATGACCCTGATGTGTTCTACACCAACAACTTAATTTCAGATTTTCAAAGTTCGCAGTTACAGTTACTATGAGGATAGTGTTAAATAACATCAGATATAGCATATCCTGTTGTGGATTTTTGTTGGAAAACTAACTTTACAGAAGTTGTTCTTCACATTCATCTAAGGGTTATCTGTATGCTCAGGGAAATATTCTGTTACATTATTTCATTACTAATGTTCTCAATCTGATTATCCACCAAACATGAGCATGACATATATTTCATGGAAACCAAGTCAACAACAGTATAAACAATACCTGCAAACTGCAAAGAACATTTGTTTTTCAATCCAAGACCCACCAAATACTGATGTGTACTTAAATATACAATCCTTCTAGAAATCTTTGATTCATATTGAAGCAAAAAAATAGGAAAGAGGACAGTTTCAGCATTTCAGTTTTCCTAGATATTTTTTTTCTAAATGGAAATTACATATATATGTACGTATTCACATAAAGCTGTGGTTCCCTAGTTCTGAATATTCTGTACTCATATGTGTGAAAATTGGTGTAAATTGTATCTACTTCCAGGACAAGCTTTTTTTTGAAAAATTAGAATATGCACTTTGATGGAAAAGGAGAAAGAAAAGCCTATAGATATCAAATTAGAGAGGAATTAGAGAGGAATTAGAAACTCATATTCTTGGTTCATCGATTTATGAGAGGGGATAAAGGAACCTCTTAGATGGCCCTGCAAATGCAATGCTTCGGAGTATTTTATTGATAGCTGAATAGTTGCCATGGCTTAAAACACTCTCCATGTTTTATAAAGGAATCCAAGCAAACAATCTATTCATTTTCTCTTCCAAAAGATGCACAGTAACTGCTGGGTCATCTTTTCCATTAAGAGTTAGAGAAGTGGTAAGAATGCCTAAAATGAGACCTTAGTACAGGTACAAAAATCTGGCCTTAACCATTGTGATTCCTCTTTGTGGTCAGGTTCCTTCTTTTGCTTTTACCACAAACCTGCTTTGCACTCCGCATTATGGGGTTCAGGAGCAGTCTTTTATTAAGAAAAAACCCCAGAAAATCCTCAAATGGTTTTGCCTCTCTTCCAGTTTGACATCACATGGTTTCTGTTCAACTATCCTCCTGTCTTTTTCTCCCTGAAAATACAGTCTTTTCATCTTGAATTAATTAAATTAATTAATTGAATTAATTAAATTAATAGAATTTAAATAGTTTATGGTATAGAAAATTCTTACAATTTACAAACTACAAGATGTGGACAGGAATCATAATTTCATTTCCCGTGAATGCCAATATTTGATTTTAGAGCCATCCAAACAGATATTTTAGAAACAAAGAAATGCTTAAAACAATGCATGAATAGGCAGCTTTCTATACAATGTGGACACCTTTTTTTGTACACAAGTAAAACCAAAGTGAATTTCGATTCTGCTATGACAAAATAATATGGATATATCCTTGAAAATATACAGACTTATCTAATTTAAAATATGTTGACATATACCAGTAAAAATATTTCAATTCTCTCTTTTTTTTTTTTAAAGGAAAATGAGGTCTATTTAAAAAAAAAAAAAAATTAAGACCGTCTATCATTTTGAGATTAATTCATTTCTGTACTTAGACTTTCATGCTTCAGCTTTCCAAAACTTTAAGCAAATTTCTGTGGCTCTCTTTCAAAATTAACTTTTCATGAAAAACAAATTCTCAATAGAATTTTAATGCAGTATCAAATACAATTATGCTTAGTTAGCAAAACTCACAATTTGAGGAAAAATTCTGCAACATATTTTCACATTATCAGTCAAATGCTTTGTATTTTTCACAGCTCTCCTTCCTGACTATTAACTATCAGAAGCTAATAACTCTGGTAGTAAATACTTCTGCTTTTAAGAAAACAATGCTTTTAAAGGTTTGCTTTGCAAGATTCTCAGTTACTCCAGTTGGTACCATGAGATTTCCTCTAGTCACAACCTCCTTTTCTAAAGTAGTGAAAAGGTCTCAACCCCCATTGAGGTCCAATTATCCGGAAAATTGTTGTGTGCCTTTCACTCCTAGCGATGTCAGTAAAATAACCAAAGAACTTAGGAGGCATTTTTGCAATGGCTGTAGTCAAGTATAGGTATTTTGCCAGATATCCTTTACAGTCATTGGAAGCATAGTGGGATTTGTGGAGTTTTTTGAGAGGGAGAGTGATTCTGGGAAACCTTAATGCAGGTGCTCCAAGAACACCTTCTTTTCTCTCAATTGACCACAGAAGAACCTAAGAACATTAGTGCTTATATTTCAAAAGAACTTCACAAAAAGTGCCTATCATTTCACACTACCAAATCTCACACTAATTAATTAATGTTTGTTCATTTAGTTTGATGCAAAGAAAAAAAAAAACCACCCTGTTTTTGATTTAACAAAGTTCTTAAACACTTGCATATCTTCACTCTGACTTAAGCAGAAAAAGAAGGAATTTAGGTTGCAGTCTATTTTTTTTACTGAATTGCAACCTGTTTGAAATGCAACATGAAAAAGTACTGCGTATTCTCAGTCCATACACTGTCAAAAGACCTGTAAACTAGACTAGGGTAGAGAAAGTGACACAGTACTAGAGACATCAGCTAAAGCATGTATTCAAACTAGATTTAAAAGTAACATGGTCTAAGCTAAAAAGTAAAATTTGTCTTCAGTTCTGAATTTTCATATCTGCTCTCCTCATCAAACACAAGCAGCTCAGGCTCAGCACTCACATTTAAGAGAAACACACACACACAGAGATTGTTACATTCAGAAGTCATTTCCCTAACCTTTAGAACCTCTCCTGAGTTCAGAGACAAAGTGGACTAGATTTGAGTCTTCATCTTCAGTTCAGAGATGCTCGTTAAAGAAAATGGCCAATTTAGAAAGGCAAGGGACACATTCACATGAATGCTAGCAGGAGCAACTCCATTGATTTTAATGAATTCAAGCTTACTTATGCCAGACATGTATTTAGCCCAAGAGTTTAATAGATACAGTGAAATATATTATCTAGAGAAAAAAAAAAAAGTGCTTAGTGTCCTGGTGTTATCGTTTATTTTTAATTAAGGAGACGAGTTTATAAGTATTCTCGTGTGTTGCACATTTAACAGCTACTTTGTAGCTGATTGTGTCTTATTTTAAAAAATACATGGTCCTTTATCTTTATTTTTAAGTGTATTAGGTAAACAGAATGGTATGAGATGGATCACCATTCATCCTGTATTTATTTTACTTCAGTCTATGTACCAGTAGCTACTGGAGTCCCTCCACAGCTGTTTCTTCACCTTTTTCACTGAAATTAGAACAGTTTTCTTTTTCTACTTCACCTTCTGGCCAGCAGGCACAGTCTAAATATATTTAAAACCAAGAGATATTTCCATGCCCCAGAGGTAAATCTTTGCTGAAGATGGTGTGGGTCTGACAGGCTACAGCATCATCCTGAAAATGCAGTGTAACTGTGACAGCTGTGTCTGGGTGTATCCAAACACTCCTGTTACACACCTTCCCTCATGGACTTTGTGGACACATCCAAACTTCACCCTGCAGTAGCTGAATTTTTATTAGTGACAGAGCTAGCCAGGTTAAGATTAATCCAAACATTTATAATACTGTTAGAGTTATGGGCATATCTGAAATATAGTAGGGTAGAAAACATGCACAAAGGACAAAAAAAAATAGCGTAGTTCCAAATTATCCCAGGTAGTTAACACCTTTCATATCATTGAAAGATGGGTGCCTGATAGCTTCAGGCCTTGTGGTATAACAAACTTGGGATTAAACCAAGCTTCACTAAATAGTTAATGTTAAATATATTAAAAAGAAATAAAGTTGGTAACTGAAATAATTTTAAAATATGGTATTATAACTTATTAGTAATAAGTATTGTGACTTTATTAGAAATAAAATCCATTTGGGTTAGTGGTTAATTGCACTCTATCAGTGTATATATACATATCAATATATCCTGCCAATACTAGATGATATTTGCTTTCCTTGCAATTTTGACACAGCAATACCCAATAGACATAAAAGACCATTAAAATAATCTGTAAAATATTCAGATTTCAGTTTTCAAATTTAGTCATATAATACAGTTAATCCTTGTCTACACTGACTAAGGTTATTAGTACTACAATTTCCCTTCTCAGTACAATCCATATTAAAGAAATATCCCTTGCCCTTGTTTTGGGTTCTTTTGTTTGTTTGTTTGTTGGTTTTTTTCATGCCATGCAATGCTAAGGATCCAGCAAAAATTTCTCCGTGAAGAGCATTAGAAGAGGACAGATTAAGAAACAGAACTGCCATTTGCTAATGAAAAGAGGCCAAAGCAAATTCCCATTTTTCTGGATTGTAATTTTTTTTTTCTTCCTACCTGTTACACAGGCTAAGTCTGTTGTTCCAGGAGTCAGTGGAGCACATGATAAGCAGATATCTGATATGTTGTTGTTGCATGAAAGGAGCGAGGTGGTTTTGGCAGAAAATAAACCCCCATGCATTCTAACACTCCTCACCAAGGTGGGAGGCTAGGTGNATTGGTGTAAAATTCTCTCACTTCACATTTAAAGGTATAGCTTACGAAAAATTCAGGGCGCAGACTCAAGGAGGAGTGGTTGCACCTTGGAGGTGGGTAGCCTTTGGGATGGAGGTGTGTTTTGGTATTATAATGACATTATAATTAGCAAAGTTCACACTAAGGACAGCATTTCATCAATATTTGGCAAAATTCTGGCTCAGGATAGCGAATTGGCTACTTATCATATATCTTGTTCTTGTACCTGCTACACATCACAGGGCAGGGCCACGGAAGATGGTGTTCCATTCCATCCCCCGTGTAGTCGTTGAATCACAGGTACTGAAACAATACCACCTGGAAGCTCATGCCAGCTGCAGCCGTGCTCTCCCTCAAAGCCTTTTCTTTGATGTGTGATGAGTGCTGTACTTTTTGTGGGTTTAGCCAACTTTGGTAGTTATTCCACATTTGTCCTTTGCTGCCTCAGGTGCTACTCTGACAGGTTTTTTTCCTGTTGCAGGTGAAAATACAGTTTAAGATTTAGCAGAGTGACAACAGATCCTTGCTATTAAGAGGATATTTCAAATGTTTCCATTTGTAAACTTCCAAATACTTCATATTATAACCTTACTGAAGAGATAAGCTAGAGCTGCCATTAACAAACAGATGGTGTAGGAAATACCCTTTTCCAGTAGAGCATTCTAAGATAGTGAATTTATCTGGGGGTTAACCAAAGAAACAATGTTTAGCTGCTCATTCCAGTTGCTTTTTGAGATTATATATCAGATTAGCCCCTCAAAATGTATTCTTTTAAAGGATTAAAGATTAGGGAAAAAACTATCAATTCAATTCAGAGAACAGAAAGTCAGTTCTAAATGGTATTATCTCTGCTGCAAAAACTTGTTTTTTATGAGAGCTTGAGTGGCAGAACAAGACAAGTTTAGAAGATGTTTATAAGCACCAGAAACTACCAGGAAGACCAAAAAAGGTATAAAGACCAATGAATATTAACTGTGGCTTAATTTACATCTTTTTCTGAAGCGAAGGTCTGTACTGGATAGAGCAATCATTTATTCTTCTGTGGACACTACAACTGTATTTTCCTGCACTGTGTAGGATACCTGTAAATTAGGGAGTATGACTGTTGTCAGCTTTACTATTTCAAACATGATCTTAAACTTAGTCTTTCTGTAGATGGATCATAGGTAAGTGTGACTACAGGTAGATGTTTTAGATATGGACAAGCCTGCCTGGTATATGAAAATAGGTGAATTTTCAAAGGAAAGTTACTCCCATTAGACACCATCACAGAAATAGTTCATGGAGACCTGGCTTTTTTTACAGTAATATTTGTGTGAATATTAAAAGTCTCTAAACCAATTATCTGTCCTTCTCTGTCTTACTGTTTCTAAAATAAAGATATTATTTACTCCACTTCAAAGGAAGGTTGTTCACCAATTCCTTCATTCACTGATAATTTTATAATACTTTATATTTAAGAAATTAAAAGAAACCTAAAGAGTAAAGAAAAAAACAGGAACCATATAAATCTACATATGCATAAATACAAGGCAGGTTGGGTGTGTGTGTCTGTGTGTGGTTGCAGGAAATTAATATAGAGTATCTTGAGGAAGAATGGACTTGGAAATATATTGGGCCATAGAAAACCTCAAGCAGTAAACCATCAAGTATACTGATCCCCTTTAGCTAGCACCAGAAATAAATAAAAGGCAGCATAATAACCCATAAAATACAACCTGGTACAGTGAAAACTAACACAGGTTAGTTGTACGAAAAAGGGGACAAACAGACTCACCGGAAAACATTTTTGACTAAATGCTTTTCCTTTGATTTGTGGAAAACATTGTGTTTCAGAGAGCATGTACAAATTGTATTCTTTTAAAAGCCAATTTTTCGTATATGGTTGAAAATTTTGAAGAGACTATTTCAATGCTCTCTTTAAAGTGATATTTTTAAAAATACTTCTACTAGTGACTAAGTTATATTAATAAAAACCAGTTTTAATAATGAAGTTCATGTTCTTGTTTCTTTTTGACCCAATCAGCTAAGTCATCATAGCAAGATATTTTATTTCCATATTCTAAAGTGAAAATTCCTGCTTTTCCAGTTCAGTGCAACTTTTATGTTTAAATGGACTTGAACCAAATATGAATACATTTGTGTTCCAGTTTTCCATATTTTCTTAGCCTCAGCCCTTCATATAAAACCCAGACAAAAAACAAACATAAAAACAATACTACCCATAGTTTAAAAACATCATTCTTCTGTCTACTTTTCTTATAGCCTCCACAGCACCTACCTTTGTGCTGTGGCCGCATGGAAGAGAGTTAGAAAGCAGAATAAGTTACTACCACCTGAATTCTGTCAGGAGGGACAGTTGTTTTCTTCCAGCAGCAGGGGAGGGCTGATGGTCATCCGAGTTCTCCTGTGCAGGCACAGAAGGTGTAGCACATCTGGCACTCACTCTCACACCAATGAACAAAGATATTGATGGCATGCAGATCTCTAGGAGAGAGCCCAGCAAGGAGTCGGTTGGGGGATTGATAAACAATAAACTCAGAATACCTGCACTAATTCTGTTGGCCCACCAAAGAAGATTTTCTAAATGCAGTAATTTGTTTCCTATCCTTTAAAGTAATTTCTGTGTTTCTTTAAAGAAAGCTGTTTAAGCTTTCATGAGCTCAGTGTGTCATACTATTCAAGCGTGTTCCAGGATATGAGATTTTCCACAGGAGCACATATCTACCCCAAAGTTCTTACTTCTCTATCCTGCTTCCGGCAAACCAAAGTTCCTATACAGTAGCGAAAAAAAAACATTTTGCTATTTCCATTTTGTTCTCTGGATGATTTAGTCTATTTAGTTAAGAGACATGTATAAAGTAGGCTTCTGTATGTGAAGATTCTTGCAAGTTTTCCTGTTCCCCTAGAAAATACCATCTAGCTTATATTTACACAAGATAATCGTCAGACTTCTGCTTCCTCTTCAGTGTGATGGTATAGTAGAAAGACAGCAGACTACTGTCAGGAGTGGAATATGGAAATACTCACACATTCTTCACCCCATTTTTCTCAGTCCTCTTATCTAGCAGAGAAATGACAGAGAACAAATATATATATATATATGCAAAGGTATGAAAAGGATTACAGTGAAGGAATTATATACTCATGTATAGACTCGCTTCGATCTTCACAGGAAAAAAGGGAAACCTAGAGTGATTAGGTCTTAGTTGGGAAAAAAATAATCCAGAACTTTAAGAGTTAATATAAAAAAAAGATTCTCATGTTTCAGGTCTTTAGAGTTAGAGCTTTCTTTGAAGGGAGCAGATCATCCCAGGCTCACTCACATTGATGGTTCTTGTACTTTTATTAGAAGCATCTCGTCTTGGTCAAAACTGGACGTAAGACTCAGGACTTATTAGGAATAGCAATTATATTACTTCTATAATTAATACAATCCCATCATTTAGAGAAAGGAACTTACAACATGAAAAAGAAAAATTCTAAATAATTCCAAGAATTTTAGTTTGGACTAGTAAGGATGTTCTACAATTTATTCCACAGGTTTTTTTTAATTTAGAATCACATTAATATTCAGAGAAGGATTGTAAAATACATACCGTTTAGAGCCAAGTCATTCTAAGCTTCCCCTTGTGACTGGTTGTGATGGGGGTGAATAAGAGCTATACTGCATAAACTTGCTTAATTGCCTCAGGATCCTTCAAAATAGAGTTACAAAATTGGCATTATCTTCCTAACTACCCATTACCTAACACAATTGCTTTGGAACAGATTACAGTGCTGCTACCTAGGAGGTTTGCTACATATGCTTACAGGATAAGCAAGCAAGAAATTTACTTTCTCTTAACTGTCCACCATACTCCAATACCTGTTATTGATGGGTGACAAGGAATAAACCCAGACTGCTTTTCAGCGTGCAGATCCAAGGTGCATAATAATGTCCATGCGTAAAGCAGTGGTGAGCAGCAGAGGGTGAGCTGAGCAAGATAGCTTCTGTACTGAGCCCAACAGACACTAAAACAGACATCAGACTTCCTCTTTCCCTTCATTACCTTTTATTTTATAATAAAGCAGATGAAGAGTGTTACACGTTTAATTATAGTTAATACATTGTGCCTCATACCTCATTATTTTGCATATACAGGAGTGAGTTAGGTTTTCATGAAGCCAATTCAGTATTTGTACTCTTTTTTTTTTTTTTTTTGCACATTCTTTGTTATTCATTTCAGAATCAACCCTGACTTAAACTTTTAAGGACTGTTGCAAAGGAACTGTGTCTGTATTGGACACGTGCCAGGCAGCAGTTTTCTTACCCTTTTATGCCAAACAGCAGTTTTCTTTTAAAAATTAAAGAAAAAGAAAAGCAAAGAGATCACCCATGATGAGCCATCAGCTTTAATTAGACCTTTCTTTAATGGAAGATGATGTCTATGTTTTGAGTGGCTTACTGGCTCTCAGTTTCCTCACTTGTTACTGGCTGGGTTTTTTTCAATCCATAACTCCACATTAGCAACATTATGTAAATTAAGATAATGATAATCTTAAAATTAACATTTATATTGAGAAAAATTAAATGTGAAATTAGAAACTGGGACTAGCAGATGTGAACACATTACAAAAAAATAGCTATAGTAAAATTAAAAACAAGCAAAGCCTTGCAATAAATATGATAGGACAAAGACTTAGGTAACCAGAGCCACTTTTCAGACACTAAATAATGTTCCATTTTTCTGGGAGCTTTATAGCTAATTTTTTTTAGGTACACATAGTAGATCAGTAGTTTAATCAGTTACTCAGCAGTATTACTACAGGGCTGAAAGAAGGAAGCTAAACAGTGGTGTGCTGATAGAAAAAGATTTGATCCCGCTATCTTTCATTGCTTTCCCATTTCTGTTGTTAGAAATTGTTTGCAAAGTACAATTGGTATTTTATTTATCCAGCTAGCTTGACGGCATGATCCTGATTTCCTGCCCACTGCTTTATAAACTGCAGCCCAAAAGAGAGCTACAGGTGGCCTTGAACAGAACCATTTTCTTCATCTGCAAAAGAAACTCCATGTTTTTACTCTTCTCCAAAATAAATCTTAGGTCTGTGTCTGTGGTGTAAAGGACTGAAGGCCAGCTCATTCTTATAGAATGAGAAAGTATAAGGAAACACATAGAGAAAAAGTCTGCAAACAATCAACAAATTTTGCTTAGCAAGAACAATCTCTTAAACTATTTGAATGTTTGTGTCAGAAGCATCAGTTGATGGTTTGAAAATTGCTATACCTAAGTAAATGATTGGGTTCTTTATACCAAGAGCAATAATGCATTTGTCAGAAATGCCAAATTGTCCCAGACGCCAAGTATGTTCATACAGACCGCTGTACTATGGAGTAAAACATGGTGGGTTTTTTTTTCCCTCTTATGTGTATAGTTTTTTTAATCTGGCATGTAAAGAAAAATCAATGTAAATCTTCCTTTTTCCAGAAGAAATAGGAAAGTGGTGATAGCAGCTGATTTCAAGAACCATGAAAGTCTATGCTGATTACAAAGAAAAATATGCCTTGAAAGCAGTAAATGTTGAGACAGAGTGAGAATTCCTGAGGTTCAGTTGTGTTAGACTAGCAGCAGGCATTTAAAAATGTAATTGAAGATTTTTCAGTTGAAGGTATGCAAAAACAAAACAAAGGAGGAAGAAAAACAATTCCAAAAAGGAAAGAATAAGATTAAGGATAGTCTTAGCACTGCCCTCCGATTAAGCAAATTCTTCATCTTGAAGTTACGCACTGGGAAGCAAAAGCAAGACTGACAACAGCGAGAAGGATATAAAAATGGAAATAATCACGATAAGGGAAAAACATGACCCCCATGAGAACTGAGGAGGCCAGATAATGTTCATATCAGAATTCTAAAAAAAGGCTTTTGAAATTTTGGATCTGATAATGAGTATCTTTAATAATTCTTTTTAGAGAAGGAGAGTGCAATCAGACTGAACAACAGTAAGGTAATGTCCACGTACAAGAAGGGCATGGAATAAGTATCAACTATATCCACATATCAGTAATGAGGAGATGTCTCTAATTGTCCTTAAAGCAAGTTGGCACGTAATATAATGGAATTCAAGTTTAGCAAATATAGAATGTGCTAAACTAGCCTAATAGTTTTGTGGTTATTTTCACTGACAGTTTTCTAAAAAGAGAACACTCACAAATCTCATCTCTGTGATATCTAGTCAAGCGTTTGATATACTAGTGAAAGTATTAAGTACTAGTGGGTATTAAGTTGGAGAAGACGATGTCAGGTAAAACAACAAGGTCATACAAAGGGGAATTTGACTATGAAGAGCTCTAAAAATTGAGGCGTTAACATGTAGGGATGCCAGTCCTATTCTATATTCTATTCTAGTCTAGTCTAGTCTAGTATAGTCTAGTCTAGTCTAATCTAGTGGCTATTCTGAAGACTGGACTTGAAATCTTGGCATCTTAGTCAAAATTTTGATCTGCTTCTTTACCCAAAATACCATAGAATCATCGGATTGGAAGGGACCTCTGGAGATCATCTAGTCCAACCCCCCTGCCAGAGCAGGTTCACCTACAGCAGGTTGCACAGGAACGCGTCCAGGTGGGTTTTGAATGTCTCCAGAGATGGAGACTCCACCACCTCCCTGGGCAGCCTGTTCCAGGGCTCTGCCACCCTCAAGGGAAAGAAGTTCCTCCTCATGTTTAGGTGGAACTTCCTGTACTCAAGTTTGTGCCCATTACCTCTTGTCCTATCACTGGGCACTACCGAAAAGAGCCTGGCCTCATCTTCCTGACACCCACCCTTTAAGTATTTATAAGTGTTTATTAGGTACCCCCTCAGATATCTTTTTTCTAGACTAAAGAGACCCAATTACCTTAGTCTTTCTTCATANCCGCGCCCCTAATCACAACCCTCTGGGCTCTGTCTTTCAACCAGTTTTCTATCCACCTCACTGTCCATTCATCTAACCCACTCTTCCTAAGCTTCCCTGTGAGGATGCTGTGGGAGACCATGTCAAAAGCCTTGCTGAAGTCAACGTAGACAACATCCACCGCCCTCCCCTCATCTATCCATCCAGTCATGCCATCATAGAAGGCTATCAGATTAGCCAGACATGATTTCCCCTTGGTGAATCCATGCTGAGTACTTCTGATGGCCTTCTTTTCCTCCATATGCCTTGAGATGATGCCCAGAATGATCTGTTCCATCATCTTTCCAGGGATGGAGGTGAGGCTGACCGGCCTGTAGTTCCCCGGGTCCTCCTTCTTGCCCTTTTTGAAGACTGGAGTGACATTGGCTTTCTTCCAGTCTTCAGGCATGAGGACAGTAATGAAATTTACTAGCACAAAGTTACGAAACATTCCAGGGAAAGATAGCTCTGAACATTACACAGAAAGAGATGAGTGTTTAGGGTTGGACTTGTGTAGTAGAACTGGTATGACATTCAGTTTTACAAAGTGCAAGTTCATACTTTTGGAAATCAAACCCAAAGTATTTGTCTACAAAGTGGGCCCTATCACTTTGGTATGGAGAGTCACCTTGCTGGGGAATAGCCACTGTGAGCGGCAGTATTTTTTATAAATCTAAAAAAGGAAACAATGTACTGAAAGAGGCTAGTCCTGATTTGAAACTGGGTGTCTAATATCAGTGACATGTGTTCAAGAAAGAGTAAATGAAAGCAGGAGAGATACAAAGAGGCATGGTTAAGATGGCTGAGGGGGATGGAAATGTTTTAAGATGAAACTTTATAGTTTTACGTAAGGTACATCATGTTTGTGGCAGCTGGAAAACAGACCTTTGAGGAGGCCTGGGGTCCTTAATAATTGTCTCAAAATCAACTTTTTGAAACATTTCAGTGATGACATGTTGAGAAGTTAAAAAAAAAATCTAGAAAACAAATTTCCTGTTAATACTTTATGATAAAAATTTGAACAACTATAGAACTGACAGTACATTTTGCTGATAAAATGTAGATTTATATAATAATTTAAAAGTAGGGCTCATCTGAAATATGCAAAATGTGATAATAGCTTAATGAATATCTTGGCTTTATGCTTACCTGGGGATAGCAAAGATAAGCCTATTAACTTTTGCACAGGGATGTCTTGGATTTTATACAGCCTATAAATTATTAATTATTATTCCTACAAGTACTTAATAAAAGAATACACATCTTAAGAGCATTAAAGCACAAAAAGATTCTGCAAGAACAAATCATAGGCAAAAATTGGGCTAACTATGAATTGTCCTATATGAACTACACTTGTGCAGTGTGATGCACCAGTAACAGATGAATTTAGTATGCCAGATGTAAGTTTCTTTTGTTGATAAAATGAAGAAAAAATATGAGTAAAATAAGAACCCTAAAGACAGACTCAAAAGCAACATACCTTTTCCTACCTGAGGCTGCCACAGAATGCTTTGTCCAGGACATAATGCAACACAGGACAGAAAAACATCCTCACAAACTGTTTCCCAGATCTGTGCTCCCTACTGATGTAGGAGATGTTAAATTGAAATTTCTCCACTGAAAGATTTTTAAAAGATTTTTATGACCCCTTCTTGCTGGTTATCCTAGTGTGAGACAGATGCTTTTTATACTCATCTAGTTATAAACATGGACATTACAGGCAGTTACATACACAGACTTCCACTAGTGTCATAACGGACTCTTCTATCCTGTTTTTTTTGCGCTATGTATCTGAAAAAAACAGGTATAATGCTTCTGTTCCAGCAAGACACAGATGTAGGGATTACTCCTCCCAATGGCAGTAGGTATTGCTACCTCTGTCACTCTCAGTCCCCTGGCATCAGCATTGCTCATAAGTCTGACTCTACAGGGTTTCACTGAGGTCCTTTTCCATCCTTCATTCTACCCTTTCCTTTTCCCTTCCATTCCTCAGTGGAAAGAGCCCAGGTCACGTTTTTATTCTTTGGAAAGCAAAATTCAATTTTCCTTATGTTGCTGAGGGTCTTATATATAAGAAAGCAAAAAACAGGAACAATTTTATTCTAGAGAAATATTAATATTAAGTGTTGAAATGTGGGTAGATTGGAAACCCAGCTTCTGTAGTGCTACGCTGATGAAGAACAAGTCAAAGCTTTGCTACCTTCCCATGCATTGATATCATGTATTATTCTGCTCCTTTCAATTGATTTACATAAGATTTATCAGTCCTATGGTTTATGCATTTTCAATTGATTTCCATTTGTTTATAATAGGGAAGATATTGGCTGACCTCTGATCTAAAAGGGTTTTCCAGTATTAGTTTCATCTCACATTCAAATGCATCACTTTTTGATATTAAATTCATTGCCGTGTGGAGTTAACACTTAAAAACAATTTTATGGACTGCCTATATAATTATCTGCCCATTTAAAGTGTTTTTTACATTGTGTTTATAAATATATACCAAGTAAACACCTAAGAACATAATTAACATATTTTTAGGAGACATTTTATTCTGCGCAACTAAAAAGCAGTTTAGCTTCAGAAGGATGAATGAGTCCCTTTTAAAAGGCAGCACTTAGTGAATGATGAGGCTCACTATAATGAGAATTTTGTGCAGAGAAAAAATTATGATCCAATATCACTGTACTCTACCTCTGTTATTTTGTATTATGCTGTTTATTCTAGGTCTCTCTTATTTCACATTTTGCCCATACATGGTTGAATTGTATTAAAAATGAATAAGGACTGTTCTTTTTCAGATATACATTCAGCATTCATACTGTAGTTTCTAGGATTTCATTGCACTATCTGGAGAAGTGATAACTAAATTAAGACAAACAAAAATCTCTTCTGTATCAATGCTTTATTATTCTGTCTTATTATTTCTTCCTTTTTGCTGCATATCTGGAATATTTACATCACAATTGTTGAAAGTGTCTTTGGCTGTGCAACTCTAGACTATGAGCTGAGCTCTATCAATGGCAAGCCTCTCAGGTTGAAATACTTTTTTATATTCATATTAATGGTTCAGTAATATGCTGTGATCAAGCAAGAAAAAAAGATAGGTATGGAAATGTCATCTTTTGTTGTCCTCCTCCCTCCCATTTGGGGATGTCTAAAAACCCATGTTCCAAAATATCAGCTGAAACAAGAGAGAGTCAATAGACTGAATACTTACTGCTCTGGGTATTATGAACATGTCTGGGAGAAGAGATGCATAGTAAAGCTTTCTCCTGGTAGCAAATTATTGAAATGCCATATGATGAAACAGGCAAGATAAACCTATTGCTGCATATAATAAAGCTCCATCTGCCAACACTGACAGCATTTGTTATCTGTGCCTTTTCCTTGCACAAGGGTTTCCCAGCAGCTTTGATAACGTTTTTATTTTTCTACTCAAAATACATTTTTCATAAGCAGTTATTAATAGCTGTATTTTTAACAAGGAAAACATGAGTTTCACAGCCATTTTACATAAACTTAGGAAGCGTATTTACACACATGTGTCTCGGGGAATCAGCATGTCAGACCGTGTTTAGAGAGGAGGCAGATATGCTTAGCGCCTGTTCTGTCCCCCTCCTAAATGGGAGGCTTTCATTTAAAAGATCTGTCATTTTTCTTTGCAAGCAGGAAAACTGCAGTATAATTTATTCAAGTTCAAATAGTCAGAATGGTCGCTAACTTTACATGACTACGTATGAATGCTGAAACCAGTGCAAATGTGTTTTACTGACGTATTAATTACTACTCAGAGTAATCTCTCAGGGCCCAGTCAGGTCCTAAACACTTCCAAGAATGGTGATTCCACAGAATCTTTGGGCAACCTATTCCAGTATTTAACCATCCTTGTGGTCTGGCTCCATCTTCCCTGTATCCCCTAATCAGATACACCACTTCTCCCATGTTCTCCTCACATGTCCTGTGGTCCAGCCCCATAACAATTTCGGCAGGCGTCCTCTAGACTCCCTCTTGTACTGGAGCTGCTCAGACTGGAAACAGCACTCCAGGCGATACCTTACAGCTGTCAAATAGGGGCAAAAGATCACTCTTCTAGACCTACTGCCTTCACCCTTATTAATGCAGACAGAATGCAAGCCTTGCAAGCCTTGCAAGCCTTAAATTTGTTTTTGTTGAACTCCATGAAGTTTATGTCAATCTATTGCCGATTGCTTCAGCCTGTTCTGGATGCTCTGAGTAGCAGCCCTGTTCTCCAGCATGCTGACTACTTCCCCCTCTGATTTGCCGTCATCAGCAAACTTGCCGAAGATGCTCACCATCTCCTCACCTATGTCTTTAATAAAGACATTAAAAAGTATTGGTCTCAGTACTGATCCCTGAGGGTTGCTACTATCTGCTGGCTGCTGGATAGACTTTGTATCAGTGATAACAACAGTGATCAAGGCCAGCAGTTAAGCCAGTTTTCCAAACCCCGATTATTTTCCACTTATCCAGCCATTAATTTGGTGACAAGGAGACTGGAGAAGACTGCTAAAGCCAAGGTATGCAACGACCAGTGCTCTTCCCTTGTCCATAGAGCCATCCACCCCATTGGGTTAGTCAGACTTGATTTGCCTTCATGTTGGCTGTTCCATATCACCTTCTTGTCCCTCATGTACGTAAAACAAACTTATAAGAGCTTCCCACAGACTGAGGTTAGGCTGACTGAAGTTGCCTGGATTCCCATTTGTTTAATATATTTAATGAAGTCGATAAACATAATATTTTGATTATTTTTAATATGTTTATCTTTCACTTACAAAAAGTGTTAAAATTAATGTGTTCTCATCTGCAACTTTTGTGATAAATATATGTTCTGTAGAAGAGAGGGTTAGCTATAATTAAAAAGTTATTTCTGCCTCAAATACTTTCCTTCAGATACAGTCTACATTTGTCTACACTATGATTGTCTTATTTACTCTAAGGAAAACCATTTAGGAAGTTGAATTATAGCCTAAATTCTACATTCAGCTAGATAAATACCTGTACTAAAATAGCAGTGAACAGATTCACTTCAGACATGCATTTGTTTTTCCAAAAAAGGATGTTGTGTTACCAAAGCAAGACAGTGTTTACTCAATCTTGAACATAGCAAACACTTTAATTAGACATGTAAGCACAAGAGAAAATTGTTTAATATAGTACAGGATAAGTAGCTGCCTCCTACAAAATAAGTTTAACTTTCTATTGCGGTAAAATAAGTTCTTAGGCTAATGTGACATTGAAGTGCCCCAGTTGTTTGCTTTCTAAATTAAAAATGTTATATTCTTCTGGTATTATATACCAGGCTTGACACTACTTAAATATATCTTTCCAGAGTTGATTCTAGCAAAAGACAACAGGCTGCTGAAGAGGGAAAAATGGGACCCTGCTAGCTCTGACTCAATCTGGCTGTCACTGAGAAAGCCCAGAATAGATGTCGTCCCACAGAGCTCACTGTGACCAGTTGTGCTACAGAGGACGCAGTGGGAGAGAGAAGGCTATTTGACCCTGTGTTCAGACACCAGCTGGCATTTGGGTCAGGAACATATCTCCCAATTAAATATTCCTGTGAGATTACAAGCTAAGGATGCTTCTATAAGGTATGCAAATTCTTGGGCTCTCCTTTTTCTCTCTCTCAGTGACTCCGCATGAAGGGCTCTGGCATAAAACTCTTTGCTTTCACCCTCTCAGGAGCTTTCCTTCTCTTGTATCTACATTCAGCAGCAAACATGCCTAAACAGGGAAACTAGATCACACTACATAAAACAAAGAGCAAATTTTCTTTTGTCTCTCATCTAAATACACACTTATGTATGGGCCAGATGTCACAGTCTAACCCAGTGTAACTATTTCTAACCACACTTAGTCTGTAATTTTTCTACACCAGCAATGTTAAGAGATGCTGCCATGGTAATTTTGGGATGACTGTCATTTACAATGGAAAACTGTATTGACATCTGAAAGATTTCCTAATCCTCAGAGAACAATAGGTGTTGTTTTCAAAATCTGACAGATTTTCCACCACATCCTTCACATCCTTTTTTTTTTTTTTTTCCCCACTGAAAGTGTTGTTAGATTCTCCCATATATACTTTGAAGGCCTAGGCAAAATAACAATAATTCATCAGTGGACATCTGCTGATACTCATCATCACATACAAACACAAATCACTTTTCCTGAGGAAATACCAGCAACCTCTATTTTAAGTAGGTGGATTTGATTCTGCCTCTGATCTTGGATTTTTACTTCAGCTTTTCCAAAATTATTGTAACAAGTAGAACAATGTTTATATTTGGAGTTGGTAGAATTGTATGAACAAAACTGGAAAAAGTGCCAGGCCAATGGCAAAGCCATGCTCAACATGACTTCGAAATGTCTGTGATTTTGAGTCATGTCCATACTATGAAAATGTACTTGTTCTGTACGTATGTGGCTTACATTCCCTCTCACTGACTGAGAGAAAGACTAAGGACTCTGAGAAGTTACAAAAGTCCCTTCAACATTTTAAATCTATCATCACTTAACCAACACTGTCAGAGGAAAGAATACGTATCAAAATGAAGTACTGTGAACTGTTCTCCCCTTTCTTCCTTCTGAAGCAGCTGATTCCTCTCTCTAGGAATCCTCTGCCTTAGGAAAAATTTCTAAATAAATCTAGCTAGTTAATCATGTTGCATTTTTCCTCGTCTCCTTTCTTGGTGATAAATGAATGTCAGAATATTACATATTTTAATGACCTGTAAAAATAACTCAGGAGTATTTAACTATCTAAGATTTTAAAAAACGTGTTATCTGGTTATTATTGCATTGTTCAAAAACTGAATAGTCAAGAGGAAAATACATCTTTTGCTGAAAATTATATCCTGATTTAACAAATATATGTTTTAGTGCTTTTTGAAGACTTCCAGTAAACAATATTGAAAATATTTAGAAAATACTTAAGGATATGAATATTTTTTTCTTTGCTGTTATCTTGTGTTGAGGGCCATAATTACTATTGAAAAATTTTACTTATAAATATAATTACTGTTCAACATATTTATGATCTCATCCTCAGATTGAGCAGGCATAGAGACTTAACTTACATGAAGTTTACTGAATCTTGGATTATGCTGAGCTACAGCTCTGGATTAGGGAAAGTACAGAAACATGAGATGACACAGGAAATGTGATTGCTGTGTACCACAGAGGAATGTACACTTGGCATAATAGCCATACTATCTCTAAACTGTAAGTTTTCAGCACTCTGAATCACACTTAAATTAAGTGCCACACTGGTATAAACCAGTTTCTTCCTCCTCTTCCCTTCCTCCACTACTATGCTTTTAGCATCACATATTCAAAATCACTAGTAATGAGTAGTTGCTCAGAGAGCACAATAGTCTTCAGTAAAGATTCCGGAAACTCCGTGACAATGGCAAATTTACTCAGTCTCCCTGATCGCCCTCCACATACGTGTTTCTACTATGGTAATGCAAAAGAAAAACACTGGAGATATTATGAATTCAGTGTGGAATATCCTAAAGATGCAGAATATGTTTCTTTTTTTTTGCTTTTATATTGAATCCCTAGTAAAAGCATAAAATAGTCATCAGTGGATGTGAAACCTAGTGTATCATCCCCAAAAGCGTCAGCAGAATTCAGAAAACTGAAGCTGTGTGTTTGAAGGATGAATAAGGAGAGGTGCTGGATAGGTGGACAACTATATTTACATTTATCTCTTAATAAACTAAATTCAACTCTTCAGCTTCTTCACTTTTAGAAAAGAAAATTCTGGGCCCAAATTAATCTTTGTCATGTCCCACCATCTCCAATCTCAGTTCTGTAACTCTCTGAAGTGCAGTTCTTTTTAGGGTATGCTAAATTGCATAGCAACACCAGATTACAAGAGAACTCCTCTTTAGAGATTTAGCTGTGATCTTCAAACAAGTGCTACTATCAAAGAACAGAGATAAAGAAAATATGGAATTTTTCAGATGACTGGGTTTGTGACAGCAGTTAAACCATCTGTGTGCTTCCTAGGTGCCATATACAGGAGAGGATCCTCTTGCTCAGAATTCAGAAAAAACATTAGCTACACATTTTATGTTGTTCTAATCCACTTTCCCAGCTATAATATTTAGGTGTTTAGGTGTACCAATATATTGGTATTTCTTGCTACCTTTATATCACTGTGATTTTTTTTTCTAAAGTTATAAATGCGTGACAAATAGTATGTTTACAAGAAAAACAATGTATAACTATAAAATTGATTATTCTTAACAAAAATACTCCACTTACTTTACTAGAATGAGAAGCTGCGAAAGGGTTTTGGAATCACAAAAGTAAGATAATCATTTGCAAAGGTAACTTCATAAAAACTTGAGGTATAATCCTCTGTGATAATTTGTTACTTTTATTCATAATCTGCTACCTACTTTTACTTATTTTTTTCTGAAATATAGCCACAATTAAAATGAAAAGTAATCAAAATGAAAATTTTATGCTAAGAGAATTTTGTTACACGATGAGAGATTTCAGATCTAGTTCAATAGGCTGAGTAGGGTTACACATGAATATTCCAGGAACTAATTTTCAACATTTTAATGAAAAATAATTTATGGCAGGCATTACAAAGTAATGTAGTAAAGAGGCTTCATAATTTCTCTAATTCTCAAGAAGTAGTAAGAAGGTGTAATTTTAATTAAACTAAGTGCATGATTTTTTTAGAAACCTTCTATAAAAGATAATTTATCCAAATAAAACTTTTAAACATGCCCAGAATATTTTAAAATAGTTTGTGGTAGAGCTATTTTCTTTATTATGATATTCATAATGTAAATAAATAGTTGTTCTACTGTTACCCAATTTGATTTATCAGTATCATAATGATATGCAGGATTTTATTGAAAATTTCTAACAAGGAAATTGAGTGTTCTCTCAAACAGGAAAAAGTATTCATCAATTTAATTGACCAGCTAATGATTTGCATAGAAAGATAATTGATTCTTAAATGTATATCCTTTGTTCACCTCCTCTGCAAATACATTTTGCTCACCTTGAAAATATCAACAAAGAAAATGAGTTTGTGTAGACTTGTAGCCATCAAATGGACGTGAACAGAACTAAACTGGTAATGTTAAAATCAGTTAGCAAGGAGTAGTTACACATCATCTTCTATAGAAACATCATCCTCTCTCCAAATTATTTTCTGTGTTGTCCCAGAGCATTAACATGTTGAAATTCTGCTTAGCTACATGTCATCATTTTCACTTGCCATAATCCTCTTTTAATGCCAGTGGAAAAGGCTCAATAATACCATCACCAAACTGTGTTTGGGGTGTAAAGCCTAAAAGAGGCTCTTCTGGCCTGGATATCTGTGCTTGCAAATCACCTCAATACAGTTGACTGCAACAATTGCTGGAATCAAAAAAAATTACAATAATTCACTGTGGTGAATTCTTTATGGTAAATATGAGGTAGGTTCACTTTTATCAGAGCAGATCTCCAAGCTCATGCAGCCAATAGTATCTTTTAAATTGACAGGTTACACTTGGATACGTTGGCAAATTTTTAAGCTAGTTTGTTTCTAGATGCTTATAATTCTATTTCCAGGGAAGTTTTTGCTTTCTCTCATGGAAATAATGGAGTCATTAACTGCTGTTTTACTAGCTGCAAATACAGATGCTGAACCAGTCTACAGATCTGTCTGTCAAAAGGATAGAAGCAAACCACAGCCTTGGTTTCAATGCACTTCATGTAGACAGAGAGTTCAGCTTGCATAAAGATCATCTGAGTGCCCAGGTGAATTGTCTGAGCAACTCTAACAAGCATCATCTTGACTTTCAAATATTTTCAGTCACCCCATAGGTTTAAATATTACAAAGAGATATTCTAATACATTCAAAACAAAGTCATTCAGGAAATTTCTTGGCCAATGTTGCGGTTAAAAAGGAAACAAAAAGAGGAAGCCTACAAAGGGTGGAAACAAGGACAGGTAGCCTGGGAGGAATACAAAGAAATTGTGTGATCAGGTTAGGAATGCTAAAGGAGAAGATTAGGTTTGAGACCATCTGAGGAACATGAAGCTGCATAAGTCCATGGGACATTATGAGATGCATCTGTGGGTCCTGAGGGAACTGGCAGATGAAGTTGCTACGCTACTGTCCATCACATTTGAGAATTTATGGTAGTCCAATGAAGTTCCCATTGCCTGAAAAAGGGGAAACATAACCCCCATTTTTAAAAAGGGAAAAAAGGAAGACCCAGGGAACTACAGACCAATCAGTCTCACCTCTGTGCCTGGCAAGATCATGGAGCAGTTCTTCCTGGAAACCATCCCAAAGCACATAGAAAATAGGGAGGTGATCAATGCCAGCCAACATGACTTCACTGAGTGCAAATCATGTCTGACAAATGTGATGGCCTTCTGCAATGGGATTACATCATTGCTGGATAAGGGAAGAGCAACTGACATCATCTACCTGGATTTATGCAAAGTATTTGACACTGTCCCTCACAACATCCTTCTCTCTAAGCTGGAGAGACATGGATTAGATGGATGGATGGTTTGGTGGATAAGGAATTGACTGCATGGTCACACTCAAAGAGTTGCAGCCAACAGCTTGATGTCCAAGTGACAACCAGTGACAAGTGGCATTCCTCACTGGTCAGTACTGGGACCAGCACTGTTTAACATCTTTTTTGGTGACATGGACAGTGGGATTGAGTGCACCTTCATCAAAAACCAAGCTGTGTGGTGCAGTTGATATGCTGGAGGGATGGGAAGCCATCCACAGGGACCTGGACAGGCTTGAGAGGTGGGCCCATGAGAAATTCATGAAGTTCAACCAGGCCAAGTGCAAGGTCCTACACCTCAATCTCAGCAATCCCAAGCACAAATGCAGGATGGGCAGAGTATGGATTGAGAGCAGCTCTGTTGAGAAAACAACTTGAGAGTATTGATTGATGAGAAGTTCAGTGTGACCAAGCAATGTGCTCTTCTAGCCCAGAAAGCCAACTGTACCCTGGGCTGCATCAAAAGAAGTGTGGCTGGCAGATCGAGGGAGGTGATTCTGTTCCTCTTCTCCACTCTGGTGAGACCCCACCTGGAATAGCGTGTCCAGATCTGGAGCCTCCAATATAAGAAGGACATGGACCTGTTGGAGTGAGTCCAGAGGAAGGCCACAAAGATGATCAGAGGGCTGTAGCACCTCTCCTATGAGGACAGGCTGAGAGAGTTAGGGTTGTTCAGCCTGGAGAAGAGAAGGCTCTGGGGGGACCTTATTGCAGTCTTCCAGTATTAAAGTGGGAATACAGGAAAGATAGGGAGGGACTCTTTATGAGGGAGTGTAATGATAGGACACGGGGTAACAGATTTAAACTAAAAGAGGGTAGATTTAGATTGGATATTAGGAAGAAATTCTTTACTGTGAGGGTGGTGAGGCACTGGAATAGGTTGCACAAGGAAGTTGTGGATGTTCCATCCCTGGAAGTTTTCAAGGTCAGGCTGGATGGGGCTTTGAGCAGCCTGGTCTAGTAGGGGGTGTCCCCGCCTATGAAAGAGCTTTCAGCTAGGAGTATTTTATTCTTTATATTTTCTGTATAGTGATATGGCATTTAATTGAGTAGTTGCTAAGCAGTTTAAATTCTATGAATGGGTTAGGAAGAGTTTTCCAGTGATTTTATTTTTTTATATAGTTGCAGAAAGTATTGACGTATACTGCATGAGTTATTGAGTTAATTACATTTCCTTTCACCCTCATCAAACAGTATGATTAATAAACAATTAGATCTGAGGAATGTATAAATAACAGGCTATGTGTATGAGCGATATTGCCCCTGCAGGGGTCTGAGACTGGCTGATCTGAAGGTTCAGAAGGAATAGGCCACACTAAAAATAAGTGATATAATTCCCAGAGGAATTTCGGATCTTTTGGTGTGGGTCTACGAATAATGTAATGTAGTATTACATTATTTATATTCTGTGTAATGTGAAGTTGTTTAAGGTATCTGTTACAGATATTCTTCCCTTCTGGTTATCAAATTTGTTAAACTGTAATTTTGGTTTGGAGATTTTCAGAGAAGAAAGGCAATAATTTTATGAATGTTCTTTAACTGATTTTTAGAATGCATTCTTCCTTCATTATTTGTTAATCAGTCAGACATGAATTCTGATTCCCACATGCATTTTTTATTTATTGTTTCTGTTCTCTTATATGGTGACTGAAAATTTTAATAAGATAATAATGAATAGTAGATGAGAAATAATGAATAATGCAAGACTGGTTAAAAACCAAAATCTTATAAAAACACATGATAAAACATGTAAAATTTGGGGAATCAAAACTTTTGTTCTGCTACAGTAGCTGTGTGAACACTGACTTTTTCTTCATTTAGTGAATTCACCCTGTTAAGAGGTCAAAGTGACGGGAGGATGTTGAAATCCAGGTACATGAGGATAAATTTTCTTTTAAAAAATGAAACGTTCAGAGTCACTTCACGTGGCTTTCAACACTTCTATATTTCACATGTAGTAAATTTTCTTTCCTCAGTGCTCCTATGAGATGTCTTAATGCAGTTGGTATAAACATGAAACATTGTTTTGTTTTTGTGGCAAACAGTTTCAAGGACACACTTAGAACTACAGGATAAATTATTTTTTATGTCATTCTTTAGTTCTGTACTTCTCCAGTGTAGCATGCCTTTCAAATAAAATTGCTTTCTTCTGTAAGAACACAGGAAGTCACAAAGATGAAAGGGTGAGACTCAAGTTTCTCCTTCCCCTTTGGAAAATTCTGCAGTGATGAACCATAGGCACACAGGACACAAGAAAGAAGAAGAAGAAAAAAAAAAAAAAGAAAAGAAGAGTATCCTTGGATTACATGGCATTTGTATTAATGTGGAGATTTGACTGCACAGTAAAACCTGTCTTCATGAAAAGTCGATCTTTAAACAGACTTTAATCTGCTAAAACAATAGGAAAAATATCTCAAACATATACATGACATAGAGAGAGTGAAGAAGGAGAGAATATCATGAAAAATATATCATCACATAGTCTTAGAGGCAGCTACAGCTGCCAATTATCCAAAAGCAAGTGGTACATGCAAAAAGCACTGGAGAGGTACAGTGAGTTCCTCTCTCTGATTGCATATTCCTTATGATTAAGAAAGAACATTGGAGAGACTGTAACCTGTTTTCATTTCTACAACAAATTATGTGTTTAGAAAGTTTTTCCACTTGGGAGATTGCATCTAACATTCTTTCTCATCCAAACAATATAGTAACTTAGCTCATAATTTACATATTTGTTGTCTGCTATGTGTCTCTACATATTAACGTCACTTTTTCCACAAAGGTAGCACAGCCATTTCAATGTATCCTATAAAGATTCCTGAACCCAAGACAGAGATAAAGTTGAGTAATATTGGGTTAACAAAAGAGATGTTATATAACTACACTTTAATAAAGCTGGTATAGTCACAGCTTCACAGAATCTCACTTGAAATATTACTTTGTTTTTATAACATGTTCATTCTACTTCATATGCTGAAGAATCAGAGTTTTTTTCAATGATCAGCACTGTGAGAGTCATTAAAATGAGATTCATTCTGAAAAACCCCATGAGTTAATATGCTTTGGAATATTGCTATGTTAAATTCAGCTATGGAGTAAGGAAAAAAAAACAAAAAAGCAAAAAACCATGAGAGGTAGAAGAGAGGTAGATGCAATCTGTAAGGCATTAACAGATATAAAACGTACATTTGCAATGTGATAAAGCTCTGCCGAAAACTATGCGATTTAGGAAAATGCATTCGTAATCAGAAACATCATTATAAACCAGGAAAATAGACCTTCTGTTTCTGTCATCAATGAGACTATACCTAGAATAATGTCTGTAGATATGACTCCCCAGTACTGTGACAGAAACACTGAAGCATATTATTAAGCAGATACTCTACTTTCAAAGGACGCTTGGTATCTCATTCATATAAGCCTGCATTTACTGGTTTCATATTGATTTCTCACAAAAATATGGCCTCTGTAATCTCACATCTGTGTGTCCATCTATCTTCATAATGCTTGAACCTACAGTCCAGATTTAATGAAATTAAATGCTGCAAAGTTTTTAACTTTCTGCAGATTTGGTTAACACCAGGGGATGAAGTAAGGTTCAACTTCAACCACTGAAGGAAATGTTGCAATAGGATTAAGGTAGTTATGTCTTTTGTCTAAATTTGCTAACAAAATTTCTATCTGCATGAAGGACAGCAATATTATTATGTCAACACACATGAAGCCATTTAATTGAAACCTGAGTACTCTAGTTCAAATCTCGTTGCCATCTCCCCAAAGGGAACTCCTCTAGCCACGGAATTTAGTGCTGTATGTTCGTCAATGTTAAAACATAACACTTACATTAATGTATATGTGTTAGCCATGACAATTATATATATGTTAGCTGTGAAAATATATAAAATTAGGAGTAACGTTGCCTAATATAATTTTTCAGTTTATTTATCTTGTTTTCAGAAATGATAATTGTACTGTCTTGAAAGAATAAAAGATGTTGAAGAGGCAAACAAATCCAGGTTCTGCTTACTCTACTTTAACAGCAAATTTTTTTTTTTTGTCTTTGCTCTAACATCTAGAGCCTTCATCTGTGCTACATACCATACATTGTCATATTAACTGCACAAATTCATAGCAAATATAGAGTTTACTGTTTCATTAAAATGCAAAAAGAAATAATGACATTTGGATAAAATGAGTAACTCAATCAGGATCATCATGTCTAATTTGAATTCAGCCATAAACTTTAGCTGAGAAAATAGTTATGATCCATCTCTTCTCCAAGGAACTTGCCTTCTATCATATGGTTTCAGAGAGACTTTCAAATTCTCAAACACCAACTACATGTACTGTGATTCATCTGCTTTCTCTTTTTCATAACGATCTGAACAGAAAAATCTATTTCACAGGTAGGGAATATTAACCACGGTACTTTTCCTTTGGTGGATGTGCAAGCATTAGGAAGTGTAGGACAAAGTGATTTACTACATTCAAATTTTGAAACAAGCAGATTCATCACTCAGAACACAAAAGTACAGATGCCATTTGAGCTGGATAAAAGTTTGAGGCCTCTCAGCTTTTTACAAGTCTTCTAGGATGTGCTAGCTCGTCAAAATCTAAATTCTGCCCTATCCATGTTCACATGTAGAAGGGGAGGGAATGGCTTACTGACATTTACCATCATGTTCTCTAAGAATAAATGTATTATATATATAACAGAGGATCATAAATTTTGAAATACAGTTTCTGATTCTCTATAGTGAGCTGCTAACTCACAAGAAACCAGCCAACAGACAGAGCTGGGCCTGTCACCAGAGCCCGTCCCACCACCCAGTCAGGAGCAGAGCAGCTGGAAGGCACTCGTGGCAGCCCCAGCCCTGGGCATCTGGCACCTCCTTGGGGCAGGGACAAGCTGAGGCTGGGCTAGGTTGTCAGCCTACAGATGAGGGTTAGATCAGTCCCGGTGAGTGGAACCATGGTCAGACACAGCCCCGGGACGGCAAATAGGGCTGTGGGGATGGGGACTCTGGGCGCTGCCCAGATGACTCTTTCTCTGATACTACTCCTTGCTTACAGAATCACAGAATCACTGGATGGTTGAGGCTGGAAGGGACCTGCTTAAGCTGGGTGACCTAGAGCTAGTTGTCCAGGGTGTTGTCCAGATGGCTTTTGAATATCTCCAGGGATGGAGACTCCACAACCCCTCTGGAAAACCTGTGCCAGTGTTCAGTCACTCTCTCAGTAATAAAATGTTTCCTGATGTACAGAAAGAACCTCGTGTATTTCAGTTTGTGCCCATTGACTCTGGTCCTGCCACCCTTCTTTGCACCTTCCCTTCAGGTATGTATACACATTGATGAGATCGTCCTCCACTTCTTCTCCAGGCTGGACAGTCCCAGCTTCTCCTCACAGCAGAGATGCTCCAGTCCCTTTGTCATCTTATGGTCCTTCATTGGACTCTCTCCAGTATGTTCATGTTTCTCTTGTACCAGGGAGCCCAGAGTTGGGCACAATACTCCAGATATGGCCTCACCAGGGATGAGAAAAGGGAAAGGATCACCTCCCACAACCTGCTGGCAATACTTTGTGTAATGCAGCCCAGGATTGGCTAATGCAGCCTTCTTTGCTGAAAGGCCACATTGCTGTTTTGTGTTCAATCTGATGTCCACCATGAGCTCCAGAGCCCCTTCTGTCAATCTGCTTTCCAGATGGATGGCCACCAGCAGATGTTGGTGCACGAGCAGCCCCTGTAAGCTGTTTTGGACCACATCAACCTAGATAAACAAATGAACCATTTTTGGTGAGTCCTTGAATCACAATATTATTTATAAAAGGGAAATTTTCTGATTATGTTGTTTAAAGGCAGCCATTAGCTCCCCAGAGAAGGCCCATGCATCTGCACCAATGGATGCCCCCAGGTAGATATCAGGGGCCTCAACTGCTCCAGCACCAATAATGGTTCAGACACCTCACCCTCCATTTGACAGTGACAAGAAGGCAGATCAAGAAGCCACAGAAATCAAGACGATTTTCCTGAGCACAAATGGTCATCATTGAAGACAGGCCTTTTGTGGAGTGGCTCCCATTTCAGAAGACTGGAGGATATTATCCTGGCATCACATAGTTTGGTATGAAGTTGTCAATTGCACATAGAAGGAGTTAAAATGCCAACCGACAATTAAAGAAACAAAGTAACACACCATATTTAGTTTTTCAAGTCTTCAGAACTACTTCTAGTGATTGGATAACAATATTTTCTGGACATAAAATTATTGCGACATACCAGAAATTAAATCCCTAAACCACAGTATTAAAGATTGTACAGTGAGATTATCTGACCACTGCAATTCTGAACTTGGAGATCCTGAAAAAAGAAATGGAGATGATATTTCTTTATTAAGTCCCTCAAAAAGTTAAATTTATTGTGAAAAGTGTTCTTATTCTGGATTAGACAAACTGGTAACTGAGTCTTAGTCTGAGAAATGTTACTTTCTCATTCCATATGTTCAAAGAAGTCAGTGTCTGGTAAGTAGAAGTTGAATGAGATGAAGTGTTGCAAACTGAAACTAAATCAGTCTTCCAAAAAAAGCATAACAAGAACTATAGTTTCCTGATTCCAAAGCTCATAGCCTGCTCTCAGTTATACTGATGTTAAACAAGAGGATCTTCCTCAGCGTAGCCCCCATTTCTAGTAAGGTAGTTTTGTGCAGAATGTGGAGGGTAGTTATATGCTTTTTAACATAATGTCAAAATCCACAGTTCACTAATTATACATACACAAGTAGTAACAGTTTATCCCAAAATTATAAGAGAATACGTTGTGATCTGTGACAACGCTGAAAATTATGTTACCTGCTAGCTATTGCTTCTATTTTCAAACCGGACACAGATTTGATGATGTTGGAGTGAGGCATCACTGTTTTCCTAAGCATCCATGTTAAATAGTTATGGAAGGTGGACTGTGAATTCTGCATTATGTATTTTAAGAAGTGAAGATCTGTTTAACCTTACTTCCTGACCTTACCTTCCACATGCAGTGGACCATTTCCAGCAAGGTAAAAGATGAAACCTGACTATGCAATGCCCAGATCTTTAAATCTTTTCTTTGACCCAGAGAATGATTTTCAATAATATTTAAGCTGCTAATTTTCACCAATTGGAAAGGTTATTCAGAAAATTTCCCTCTTGACTCCTACTTGGTCTGATTTGATCAGAATTTTTTTTATCCAGACTGAACTTTGGAGAAATGAAAAGGAAGATAGAGAAGAAGACAATCTCACATGTGAAGCCTCTGACTTTGCTAAGACTTTGGCTCACATCTTTATAGCACGATTTTAGATGTTAAGTAAATTAAAGGTATAGCTATAAACATCACTCTTTACAAGTCAATGCAATATGAAAACATCTGAATGACAGTGATGATATATCATATACATTCGTTTCAGGTTTTAATTCAGTTATGATTGATAGGAAGTGCACAGAAACATGAATCACACTCCATTTGAGTGTATACAAGTCCCTCACCAAAGATCAGGATGTATTTATTCATAACTATGCAAAGCTATGGCTTGAACAGTGTCTAATATAGGCAATGAATATTTGGAGACTGAGTCAACTTTATATTTGTGGGGACTTTGCCAGCACCTGTAGCAGAAGTTTGTCCTCATCACCCCACATGCTGAATGACTTGCATTGTTATCTGCCTTAGGATGTGTCTCCTCCTTGGCTTCTCATTGCCCTGGCTGCTCATCCCTTAAACTGCTATTGTTTAGAAGATGCTGGAAAGGAAAGATCATAATTTGTGAGAGACTGAACTGCTGCCATCTTGTCCTGCATATATCTGAGCAGTCTAATAAGTCACAACTTGTAAGGTAAGTATGTAAGTACCTTAAAACTTTTAAGGCTTATATATGTTTTTAAAAACATATATAAATTGTTCTGCAGTAATTGAATGAGTCCAAGACAACAGAAAAGAAGCGGGATGCTACAGAATATAAAGGAGGTGGCAACATGCTGTTTTCTTGAACAGAAGAATGAGTTGTTTACTAGACTGAATGAAAGACTACATGTATGTGAGAAAAAAAAAGCAAGGGAAAATGCTCTGAAAACAGTGATTTTATGCTTCTGACTGGTTTTTGTTATAAGTAGGTGACTAAGGGGACATGTAGGTTGTCTCTTCCAGCTTGTTCTTTTCTCTTCTTTTTTTTTTTTGGCCCATCATGTAGATTTCAAAGGTTCAGAGATTTTCCCTTTTTTGTTTTTTTTTAAAAAAAAAAAAAAAAAAAAAATTGCTGGTTTCTACCTGCCATTACTTCATGGAAATAGAAATCAATTGTTTCAGTGTTTTGCAAGACTATATTACAGATATTTTGGAGGTCCCAGGTTCAGTGTGATTTGAAGATCCAGACAGTTCAGTACCATGTAAGCAAAGAAACTTCACAATGAAGAAGCAGACAGTGAGGCTTGTTAATTACTACACAAGCTTGGAAGTACCCTGGCGAATATTGCTCTCGCAAAGCCTCCTTTTATGTTTTCCAGCTGAGGAGCAGGGTTTGCCCTTTTCATGCAAAAAAAATCTGGCACCCAGAGCTTAAAGATCTCATTGTCTATTTTAGGGCTTTAAGCAAAACCTGCACAGCACCTTCACTCAGTTTCTAATCGAAAAAGCTATTTCTGACCTCGCTTGTGGGGAAAAATTTATACCCAGTCAAAATTTGTATTTTGTCAGTGTTATCCAGACGTGCAATTTTCATATTATTTCCATATCTATCTTATAGAGAAGTTCATATATTAGCACTCTGCTCAGAATTTGCAGACCTGTTCTTTGCAATCACTGAGTATATATATTATCAAGTTCTTTTCAGAAGTATCATAACAATTTCCTTGTGAAATATAGAAACAACATAGAAATTAGAACTCTAAGGAGGAATTGCATAATTAAAATGTCAGTAATGACTTATCTTTTAGAAAAAGAATATAAATCTTTGTTTTTATAAACATATCATTGCATTTCACTGGTAGCTAGTTTTCCCAGGAGTAACTGGATAATTAGAAAGATTTGCTGCATAGAAAGAAAAATAACTTTTGTAGGTAAATTCCCTCAACAGGATTTATTTTAATAAAAGAATCAGACTGAAAATAAACATTTTCATTTTATGGCACAATTACTACCAATGACATATTACTGCAGTGAACTCTCTGATTTCTTTTTAGTCTAGTATCATATTTCACTGCCTGCCCCTTCTGCTTAGTATGTACAGTACTGTAATGCTTCTCAGTAAAAGAAAAACTGTTCATTGTTTGTTACTACTCATTAATTTGGACTTTTTAATTACACTTAGATGGGCTTAAATTATGAAAATGAATAAAGCAAAGTTCAGGGAGAGATGTTTCAGGAGGGAATGCAGGGGTAGCCTTACATGGCCAAGTACCTGCAGACATATACTTGTTCTGCCTTTTTTCCAGTCCAGTCTTTTCTAAAGAAATTCTTGTCAGCAAGCCATACAGCCACATTAGGACAATGCTGTGCTCAGGTCAATATGCCCTGAGAAGAAGTACCAGTATGGGCTCCTCTGTAATCAATAGGATGAAAGCACTGCATCCATTCTAGGGCTTCATCAAATGTCTTTCAGCTGATTGAGAGGAACTATTATGTCCTTGTAATTGTGTCCACTGAGCACCATTATTATCTCTTGTTCTAGCAATCTCATCTTTTCCAGTGGCATGCCTTTTAGGTTTTTCTTATCCAGATATATCTTTCTTATCCCTGAGAGTGTATTTTATCCCCAAAATGTGTTTTACTGTGTTTTTTTCCCAATAGCTAGCTGATGACCAGCTCTTGTGAAACTGAGGGACATACTTCAGAGGAAGTTGTTGAGGACCGTAACTAAGGTTCCCTACTGATGGTATCACGCTGGGGCTGTACTGGAACTTCCAGATAAGTTCAACTGTTCTGCAGATCTTCCTGACAGGGCAGCCTGAACATCATTAGTGCCGCATGCTGTCCTCTGCCTCTTGCCCCATCTTCTGAGACATTCCCTTCCTCAGAGGCTTGCAAAAGTCTATCCCTGGGCAATGGGGTGGTCCAGGACTTGGCTTCAGATGAGCTGCCATGTGGATGGTGAGGATGAGCCCCATCATTCTTCTTGACTGCAGCCCCCTCTGGGTCAAATAATGGGATTACCCTGTTAAACAGGGATGACAGGGAGAGAGACTTGTCTACCCTAAAATACTGTAACTTCTGACTGAATTTGAATCATTAGCCTCACTCCTAAATACCAGTTTTAGACTTGCCTAATATAGAAATGAATTGTTCATGTTAATTTTTGCAGTTAAAGCTAATAAAGAATGATGCTGTTCACTCACTAAATGCTATAGAATGCAAAACATCCTTTGATAAGTACCTGCACTGCCTGCTTTCTCACTTCCAGATCTTCAGTAGAAACCAAGCAAGAAAGACTTCCACCCCCAGAAGGGTACTTTTGTTCAAACTTGAGTGAAGACTTCAGGTAAAATTGGTGCCTCTTTGCATTGTAACGTCAATTTCTACCACTGCCTGTTATATAATTATAATATCATAAATTACAGATATAGTTGTGGCACATCTAATGCTTTTAAGGCTGTATTCTGTCAATCAACTTAACACAGTTGTGTAATGTAGCTTGGTTAATACGTCTGAGATTTATTAGCAATTAACATATGCTTTTATTTTTCTTCCAAAAGTACTCACTACTAAAAATTAATGCCATAGAGGAAAATGCTCTGTGTTTATTTCAATTCATTAATAGATGCTGAAACTAATGTAGTACCTGATAGAATTAATATGAAATTGCTTCTATTTTGTGAAAAGGATAACTGCTTGTGACAGCTACTTATCTTCTTTGCATTGAAGAAATGTGTGGTTATGACATATTGAAAATGAGGAGTCACTTGTTACACTCTCAGCCCAGCAACTCTGAAACATTACTGCATTATGTCCCCTCTCCGAAATCCATTCTGACTACTAACTTTCTGTATTACAGAGATTCACTTGAAACTGAGGTTTATAAGGTTTAGTTTTTTCTATCACATACATAGCACAGGGTATTTAGAGGTATGAGCACCTACAGATGCAGGTAAATACTGAGTTGTTTTAATATCTCACTACACACTAACTGTACAGTCAAATGTTCCTCTGTGCCTTTGAAACTTACACTCATCTGTAAACACCTAAATATCCCTTTTCAGTGGCCTTTCCTCAGTCAGTTGTAAAGATGAGGTTTCCTATGTTGACTGTGACCAGGAATGTGTTGTTCTAGGTCATCCGAAGGAGGTTGTTAAGCAACAGCAACACCAATTAATCTTATTTCACTCAAAACCAGAAAATGGGAAGGGCCTGTGGAACAGCGGGCAGTGTATCCTATGTAAAATATAGCAATGAACGGGACAGAAATGCCCTGAGGAAATCCAAGGTCACCCTGTGGGAGAAGGCAAGAATGGCACAGTTATATCTTAAAGGCTGTCCTTGTTTAAATATTGTGTAGATAGCCCACGGACAGAGGCCTGAAACCATTGCAGAGATGAACCACCCTGATCTTGGTGATGACCCTGAATTTAGGTGCAGGCACAGGTGTGATGGAGGGTGAAAGCAGGAGAGGCAGCTCCCCTTCATTCCTACTCCCCAGTTGTTACATGAAAAAGAACGGAAGAACACTACTTCAAGGGAAAATTAAGTGGAACATGAGCACATCCTTAATGGAGTCCCTGAACAGGGCTGCTTTATCTATGACACATCAGTAAACTGTTTTTCCCCCTTATATTTTAAGAAAAAAATACAACTTGAATTTGATAAAAAAATGCATTATTTTATACAGTTAATACATTTGTGCTTAATGTATTCATATAGGATTATTTTAGCCACTGGTTATATTCCAAAGAATGAATGGAGTTTTGGGACCTTGGCAGTGAAGGAAGAATAGTTTTACAGGAGAGAATAGCTTGTAAGAGGTACATCTGGGATCATAATTTAGAGCAAGGGTCTGTCTCTGAAGAATTGTCTGGAAAAGAATGAACTGATTATTGTGAGGACAAACACGTAGTGCAGGGACGGAGAGAACAAGTTTGTAGGAGATTGTTCTTAGTTTGGGAATGAAGAACTAAAAATGCAGTAGAAATAAATCTCAATGTACAGAGTAATTGTCTGGGATAAAAAAATATTTATGCCAGCCTCTGTGAAACTAAGACTGACCCCATCTTTCAAAGCAAGGACAGCTATAAGTTTTAATTTTTATGATTTTTGCTTTTTCACATGACAAAAGGACAGGTGTTGACTTGTCAGATAGACACCTGTGCAATATATAGTTTTTTAACAGAAAAAAAAAAAAAAGGAAGAATAATGAAAAGTAAAAAACCAAATCCTAGGAAGCAATAATCAGTGAGCTGAAAGGAGAAATATTTCAGAAATTCTCTAATCCTGTGGCAAGTATTGGGAATAATCTGTAGCAACATTCAAATCTGAAAACCTTAACCAAAGAGTCTGTAGGATGGGCCAATTGTCTATGATGGGCCGCAGAATTCAGAAACATTGGGATACAGAATATTCTTTAGGCTTATACCTGAAGTGGTATTGCTATTTAAAGAAAAGAAATAATAAGGGTGTCAAAGAAACCCAGAACAGGCATGAAGAAACCTCTGAAACATAGCTGGAAAATAAGCACACCACCTACTAAGACTTGAAGTTAGTCTGTGTAATATGTGCCAAGTGTCAAGATTCACACTTGAGCTTGACAAGTAACACAGCTTACCCAGACTGTTTCAAGCAGTCCTGGAGATGCATAGGTGTAATTAACCAGGGCTGTGCTATTTATTCTTTCTAGGCTGTGTCAGTCCTGTCTGCCTGGATTTGTACTGTAATATTTTCTCCTGGTTTCAGCTGATCTTGGTTATATAACTCTTTTCTCCAGTGTAAATGATGATTTCAGGGGAATCATCTGATCTTTACTGTATATGGAATGTATAAGTCTCAAGGAATGATATGCTATTGTTCCTATTTCTGAAGCTAAAATTGAAACCAGCTAAGTAAAATACAAAAGGAATACAACAGGCAATTTTCTTATCTGCCCTTTGCTCTTCATGAAGTAAGTTAAGATTCTGCTTCAGTTCAAGTATACTTTTTGTTTCTCAGTTTTTAATTACTTACTGTTAAAACTGTGAAGAAATTAGTTTATGAGGGCTCCTGCAAACAAGCTTCCCGGTTTTTACTCATATGAACACACTCCTGGCAATATTGCTTTGACTTTTTAAAAAAAATAAACTATAAAAATACAGTAAAAGTTAGCTTTCATTTAGCCAATTTCATTTGGTTTCCATCTTTAAAAGCCACACAGAGCAATTTGCATACAATTCATCACTACAATGATGAACAACATTTGATTCATGACATCATTCAACCAAAGCTTCCCTAAAAACTCCCCATGAACCTCAGTTCCTAGTTTGGCCAAAGTCCTCAGATTTTGTTAATTAAGACCCATATCATTAAAGTGGGATTCTCAAAAATGCTAAGCAATGGCTTGACTCTTCTTCAACTGAAACTATCTATAACGCTTACACTATAATTGAAACAAAAATTAGGTCAATACTAAAAAGTTTTTGGCAAATTCTATTGATATGGCACTGCAAGTTGGTCTGATTCTCTTGCCTTGAATTTTATGCAGTAGAGTACACACAAAAGGTGCAAACATTCAAGCAGCAGGTCAGCTTCAGGCGCAATCATCTGTAGCTTAGCACAGCAGCTTGACAAGGGCAGGCAATAAAGGGCCACAGTTTTCCCTGCTTGCCTCATCCATGCCACATCCCAGGATTGCCAGCTGACTCTTCTGTCAGATACGGGGAGAGTTCCTTCCACCCCAGAGCTTCCCATTCCTTTCTCTTTTGCCTTGCTGTGGCAAAAATGTACTGGTCACAGGCCCAGAACTTTGCCTTCAGGACAGGAAGGGTTCAGCTGGAGAAGGCTGCAACGGCACAGTGTCAAGTATGAAAAGAACCCTCTTTTGATATTTTTGTTTACAGTGCATTTATTTGCTGTTCCTAGCATTTCAGACATTTTTTTCTTTCCTTAATTGCTTCTGATTTCAGCAATTTCTTTAAAACGTAATTTCTAAATGTTCATTTATTTTTTATCATAGTGTTTATTTAAACTCCAGAACAGTTTCAGACAGCTGCAGCTTGGTATTGCCCAATGCTATGTGTTAACCCTTGCATTCAGGCAGTCTTCCTTAAAGGTGCAGTGACACATTCATAGCCTTTATATAACTGTATATATAGTTAGAAGCTACAAAATTATTTCTTTCTTTTTTCTTTTTTCTTTTTTTTTCCAGAACCATTATGTCCTACTGAGCAGCAGAAAAAAAAACCAATCCCCAAACAAATTCCTGATTAGAGTAAAAAATTGCCAGGCTGGCAATTCTCTTAGGCATGGAGATAGGGAGAAAGCTGTTGAACCCACTTATAAAGAGATATTTATTGAACAAATAATTTTTTGTTCTTGGGTTTTTATTCACCCAGGGAAAGGATTCTGAAGGAAGGGAAAAGTTTCAAATAAAGCTGTGTACAATGCTTATGGAATCTAATTCAGGGACTCAAGTAATTTTAGCAGACAAGTTTTTATAGTTAAAATTAGATAAAACAGATTCTGTTGCATTCATTTAAAAAACATTGTGCAATAGACTCTATTCTGGACTGCCAATTAACTTCAAATTTAGGTCCAACACTGAGACAAATCTCAATTAGTAAATCAGTAAATCTATTCAAAATCCATAATCTGCGGTATTTTTTTAAAAAAAAGAGATAATTGTATATTTTGAAAAAAAGTCTTTACAAACAGTATCTATCAGAAGTAGCAACTTATATGTGCTGCTATTTTCCCTAGTAAGTTTTATCACACCAGTATTGAAGATCATAATGCCTGCAATCAGTATTTTATTATATTATCCTTTAATTCCCCCAATTTTGCAGAAAATATTTTATTTCTTTCAAATGAGCAGGGTGAGGAGTTCTTTGACAAGTTAAAATGTAGAAGTAAGAGAAAAATAGATACTAAGAGAAAAAGGAACTACAACCTTTTGACTACCACCTGTCAAAATAATTATTATTTTTCTGCTGCTCTTTTAGGCTTCCTAAGATTAACACATTGTGAATACATTGATAGAAGATTATGCATTGTAGTCTATGATAATGCTGAGACTCTGTTTTCAACTAAATTCCATCAGAGTAAACAATGTTTTGCTTAAAAAACAGTTTGCATTTCTATTGCAGAGGTTACTTGAGGACCAAAGGTTTTGACATCTTAAAATGAACCTTTAATTCATGTCCTTGTGATAACTTCTGCAGCTCGTTTATATTTTGTTAATTTTGTTCATTGATCCTTCAATCCTGTTTCAGGAATCCTCACATGATTACAAAATTTGTTTCTATTTTTCAGTGTTTTCTGATCCCCTGTGAAGTTTTTATATTGATTTAAACAGGAACTTCTGGCCAGAGTCAAAAGAGGCTGAAGCATCTAACTTCTACCAAGTAATCTAAAGCTGTGTGAAACATCTACACTCCGTCTTCTAGAACGATGGGCAATGAAGCAGTGATTTAAAGAAATTATATTCTAAGTCACAACCTAGAAGTACCAAGATATGTTTTCATCTTTCTCAAAAACTGTGGCACTAATGCCAAGGCTAGAATGGTACCACTAAGAACTGCAGCTCTGGATCCACCCACGCATCTTTAGAAGAAGCAAAAGATGTCTCCATCTTCTTCCATCTTTCCCCTTTCTAGATGGAGTACAAACATGAAAATGATTATTTTTCACAAAGGCCTATGTGACCTGTGATGTGGGTTGACCCTGGACATCAGCTAGACACCCACGCAGCTGCTCAATCCCTTCTGTCCCAGGCTCAATTAGCAGAGAGAATAGGAAGAGAAAAAGTGAGCAAACTTGTTTAAAGGCACTTTAATAGGTGATAAAAGACAACTTAATAGGTGAAGGATAGAGGGAAAAGACCAAGTGATGGAATGGCAATCACCACATTCCACAAACAGACTAGCCAGTCTACAAACAATGAGTCCCTTGGAAGTCAGAAAACTCCCACCTTTGTTTTCTTCTATCATAGTTTTTATTTCTTAGCATGGCATACAATAACCCTGTGCCCTATTCAGTTCAGCTCTCCCAGCTCTGTCCCCTCCCAGCTTCTTGTGTATCCCCAGCCTGTTCACTGCAGGAGGGAGGGAGCAGGCTGGGAAACAGAGAAAACCTTGATGCTTTGTAAGCACTGCTCAGCAATAGCCAAAACACAGGTGTATTAACATTATATTAGCCACAAATCCAAAACACAACATCATATGGCTATGAAGAAAGTTAACTCCACTGCAGTCAGACCCAGTACTATCTCCACCCTGGATTACCACAGTTTTTGCATCATGTTCCAGTCTTACACTATCCAATCCGTCCTCATCAACCAGATAAACACAGATACTGTTCGTTTAGTTAACAGACCACCCCCATAAAATATCCATTTGACATGGAGAACAAGCCTTATGAGGAGCGGCTGAGGGAGCTGGGGTTGTTTAACCTAGAGAAAAGGAGGCTGAGGAGAGACCTTCTCACTCTCTACAGCTACCTGAAAGGAGGTTGTAGTGAGGTGGGGGTCAGTCTCTTCTCCCAGGTAACAGCTGATAGGACAAGAGGAAATTGCCTCAAGTTGCGCCAGGGGAGGTTTAGACTGGATATTAGGAAAAATTTTTACACTGAAAGGGTTACCAAGCATTGGAACAGGCTGTCCAGGGAAGTGGTTGAGTCATCGTTCCTGGAGGTGTTTAAAAGACCTGTAGACACAGTGCTTAGAGATATGGTTTAGTGATGGTTTTTGTCAGAGTTCAGTTGATGGTTGGACTAGATGATCTGAAAAGTCCCTTCCAACCTAGGCAATTCTATGATTCTATGAAATATTTACTCAAACCTCCATAACGGTCTGTTTAGTTAATTTAGTCTGTGACTTGGGCTCCAACTGTTGGGGTGGTTGCTTAGAACAGGAGAGGCAATGTGTTGTGTTAGGTACCAAAACCAGCTTGGGTTGGATCCTCACTGCACTTGCCCAGTTTCTTGTGGCTTTCATCCTCCATTGTTGAGGTGATTTCTGCCTTAGTACTTCCTATAACACACAGCTCCAACTGTGTGTTAGATTTCCCCCCAGGCTCAAATCTTCTCGAGGTACACACTGGATTTCCCCATCCTCACACATTACCCACCAAGTGCACCTAGGTCATTGAGCAAAAGTAGTGCCATAATTGGATTTGCCTTTTCTCAAGGGAAGTGTAACCCATGCTATCTTTCCCAGTCAGTTTGACCCTGTGGGGAATTTATCTCTTTACACAGTATGCAGGGGCTTTATTTGGACAGGCTCAGGTCAGCTAGCAGTCCCTCTGATGTTAACCAACCAAGTGGCTTCTGCTAAATCTGCATCCCAGTGCTTCCATGTCACAGCACCCATCATTATCTGCATAGTCTTTAACAGTCCATTTTATTGCTGATGGATGACAGGGGATGCAATACACTCTACCAGTGCTCCGTGCCTTGGCCCGGGTACCTGTGAGGTTGTTTCAGAAATAAGTCCCGTTGTTTAACTCATTTCTTTCTGGGATGCCATTTAGCTACACGACTTGCTTTTCAAGGTTTAGAATGTTTTTTTGGGCAGAGTCATGGGTTACAGGCTATATTTCTAACCTCCTGGTAGCGTCATTGTAAGCTTCAGTGGTTCGGTCTGCTACTCCATCACAAGCCCTTCTCTACGTTGCACCTCTTCCTAGATGTTCCCATGTAACATGGGCTCACTGAGCTATGAATAGCTCACCTTCACATTCCCAGTTCAGGTTCACCAGAGCCACTTCAATTCTAGCAGCCTGGTGTACTTACTTGTTCTTTCAATGTTCTTTGGTAGCACAACTCTTGGGCATGTGAGCATATATATGATGTACCTTTACAACAAGGTTCTCTACCTGGACAGCAATGTCTTGACAAAATGCAGCAGCCCAGATGTTTTTACCTATGCACACTTAGTTGGTCCATTTTGATTGCTGTGGCCACCTCCACAGGACGTTCCCTGCCATCCATGAATCAGTTCAGAGGCAGAGCATTGATTGCTTTTCTTGTTGGACAATCTCCAGGGTTGGATGGTTTTCATTTCTGCAGACTCTCTCAGTTCACTTTTCCTTCAGAAGGTTCTGTGACTCCTCATGTTTGACTCCAAACAGCAGTTTTATACTTCGGATGGCTTTACAGAGTACAACAGGATGTATCAGTAAACAGGGCTTATTGCTTTTAAGTTTCTGGTAACTCACAATATGGTGGGGCCTCTAGGGCATGAGTCACCTCTTCAGGCACTGCTCCAAAATCTCTGCCCTCTGGTCAGTCCATGATCTCTTCCAGGATTCCTGGGTAGCTGGAGTTCCCCATTTGAGCCTGCAGTGTGATCAGTGCTACCTGCTTACTCTGTAGTGTTAGTTGGATGATGTGTAGAAGGTACCCTTCTTTTAAACATCCAGCACAGCAAAGGCAATCACAATGCCAAGAGGATATGTGCTTCCGTAGCAAATACTCCTGAAACAACTTCAACACTCTCACATGCTGCTACTATTTTCTTTCCATTCGGGATGTAGTCGGCCTTGGATTCTTTATAACTCCAGCTCCAAAACCCTAGAGGTCAATCTTGGGTCTCTCTGGGTGTTTTCTGCCGGAGGCTCAGGTGCGGCCATGCACATCTGTGGTGTAAAGCATGTTTCTCATGGCTGATTCTGTATGAACTTGCCCAGGGGCTATTGCACAAACTATCTCTTGTTTGACCTGTTCAGAGGCTTGTTTCTGCTTAGGATCGCACTCAAATTGGTTCTTCTTTTGGGTCACTAGACAAAGAGGTCTCACAAGTTGACTGTAATGTGGAATATGCATTCTCCAGAAAACCACAAAGCTTAGGAAAGCTTGTGTTTCCTTTTTGTTGGCTGATGGGAACATGATTGTTCTCTAATTGATCTCATCCCTTTGCGTGTGATGACACCCACTTTGCCATTTCACACCCCAAAACTGGATGTCTTGTGCTGGTCCTTTGACCCTGATTTGTTTTATGGATAAACTAGCTTTCAGCTGAATTTGGATTATTCTTTTCCTTTTCTCAAACATTTCCTCCACTGTGCTGCCCCACACAGTATTATCTGTGGGAACGGCGGGAGAGATGCAAACGACCAAAGTGTTGATCAGCAAATCTTGTTTATTGAACACGCTTGTACCTTTTTATACTCTTTATAATTAGGTTAANTGTCCGCATCAATCGGGGCATACCACTTAGCTGCCTTTGATTCTATTTCATACTGGAGTTCTATCATGTTCAATATGGCAGCACTCAATGGCCTCATGGCTTCTTTTACACCCTGATAGTCCACTGTTAGCCTTCATCCCCCACCATATTTTGCACTTACCAGGTGGAACTAATAAAGAGTGATCAAGTCTTGCTGATCACTCCTTGGCTCTCCAGCTGACAGGTCTACCTATTCCGAGTTAGTCAATGACAAGGATACAAGGAGCCTCCAGGCCTGTTACAACAGAAGGCTTCTGCCACTTGTTTCCTGATAAGCTCACCTCAGCCTCCAACATAGCTAAAGGCTGCGATCCTTCTGTCATTCCAGAAATCCAGATGGATTCTTCCCCCAGTACCCTTATGACATTAGGATACACTGTGCTCCAGTTATCCACCAAATTCTTATAACCTTGTGTGCCCAACGTCCAGGCTATTGAAGAAATTAGAAAAAACTAACTTCTTTATCACAAACTGAGAGTAAAGGAGAATGATGATAAATTGCTCAGTTGTGGCAAACTGGAAGTGTTGCAGAATCAGAATTCACAAAGCAGATTGGGAGTTTCAAAGTTAAATGAGGTTTCAATTGAAGTTTAGGCAACAGCATCAGCAACCACTGTGTCAGTGCCATCTAAGTCCTGTGATGTCTTCACCTTTTAACATTTCACATCTGACATTGGGGGTCTTTTCTTTTGCAGCAAGGAAAGTGTCCTGATATGGCCTCAGACGGCAACAAAGAACCACGTGTTGCTCGCTCGAGCTTCCCAACAGGGAAGAATCGGAAGAAAAAAGCAAAACTTATGGTTTGATACAAAGGTATTTAACAGAACAACAAAGGTAACAAGAAAACAACAACAATAACACAAATAGAGGGATACACAAACACGATCACGGAGCCCATGGG
>VXBO01014502.1:126784-159316 GCA_013400135.1 Rhinoptilus africanus
GTCTCGTTTATTAAACACGCTTGTACCTTTTTATACTCTTTATAATTAGGTTAATACATATTGCAAAAAGCAAGCTCACTATTGGTTACAGACTTAAATGTCAACTCCTCCTCCTTGCGGTTTCTAAGCTCAGGGTTCTTCCTCATTCCATGCTCTCACTTTCTCAAAGTTGTTTGTCTCTTTTCGTCAAGGTCGGCCTGACTTGCAATTCATCTGCGGCCTACTACTGCTAACTACTACTACTTATGCTAACTTATGCTAACATGAGGATTGCTTGTACAAACCAACTCCAAACTCATCTCCATGTCCCTTCTCATGCAGCCGTTCTACAACAATTATCAGTGTATGGTAGGTGTGTGCCTTCACCCTATTCCAGTGCAGTCTGGATCAGTCCAAGAGAAATGGTAGGGCTGTGCTTGTAGCCATGGGGGGGCTGGTTCAAGGTGTATTGAACACATCTTCATGTGAAAGCCTCATGTGGCCTCACCCTGCTGCTAAAGGAACTGAGAAAAATGCATTGTCCGCATCAATCGGGGCATACCACTTAGCTGCCTTTGATTCTATTTCATACTGGAGTTCTATCATGTTCAATATGGCAGCACTCAATGGCCTCATGGCTTCTTTTACACCCTGATAGTCCACTGTTAGCCTTCATCCCCCACCATATTTTGCACTTACCAGGTGGAACTAATAAAGAGTGATCAAGTCTTGCTGATCACTCCTTGGCTCTCCAGCTGACAGGTCTACCTATTCCGAGTTAGTCAATGACAAGGATACAAGGAGCCTCCAGGCCTGTTACAACAGGAGGCTTCTGCCACTTGTTTCCTGATAAGCTCACCTCAGCCTCCAACATAGCTAAAGGCTGCGATCCTTCTGTCATTCCAGAAATCCAGATGGATTCTTCCCCCAGTACCCTTATGACATTAGGATACACTGTGCTCCAGTTATCCACCAAATTCTTATAACCTTGTGTGCCCAACGTCCAGGCTATCGAAGAAATTAGAAAAAACTAACTTCTTTATCACAAACTGAGAGTAAAGGAGAATGATGATAAATTGCTCAGTTGTGGCAAACTGGAAGTGTTGCAGAATCAGAATTCACAAAGCAGATTGGGAGTTTCAAAGTTAAATGAGGTTTCAATTGAAGTTTAGGCAACAGCATCAGCAACCACTGTGTCAGTGCCATCTAAGTCCTGTGATAGGTGTCTTCACCTTTTAACATTTAACATCTGACATTGGGGGTCTTTTCTTTTGCAGCAAGGAAAGTGTCCTGATTTGGCCTCAGACGGCAACAAAGAACCACGTGTTGCTCGCTCGAGCTTCCCAACAGGGAAGAATCGGAAGAAAAAAGCAAAACTTATGGTTTGATACAAAGGTATTTAACAGAACAACAAAGGTAACAAGAAAACAACAACAATAACACAAATAGAGGGATACACAAACACGATCACGGAGCCCATGGGTTGGAATACCTGTGTCCCTGCCGAGCCTGGGGAGAATTAACCCTGTCCCTGCCGGAACCAGGACAGAAAGCTAGTACTAAGACCTCAGCTGGTTTAAAGTTTATTCATATATTAGAGAATAATATATGCCAACGGATATATAAGCCAACAGATTTTATGCTTTCTCCTTGAAACATTCACAATTCTACACATACTGAACGTCTCTATTCTCATCAAAGGCATTTAAACTATTCAGAAGTAGGATACATTGATGATTTAATTTTTTTTAATAATTCATGAAATATGTCTTCCTTTAGCTCTTTCAATTCTACCTCACTAATGTTGATGCGTATTCTAGTCCAGACTGTTTTTCAGTAAGAGTAGTAAGTGCCAGGATTACATGCAGGAGAAGCTAATTTAAAAGGACAAATACACTGCTCATGCTTAGAGAAAATATTTAAATAGTGGTAATTAAGAAGTTGTGAAAGACAATTCTCACCTTCTTCCTTCAGCATAACCAATAAGAGGAAAGGAAACAATGAGGGAGAAGAGGCACAGATGTGCTATCTTAAACTACATGTAATTTCAGCTCTGCAAAACAAAAGCTCAATGTTATTTCCTTCCCTCCTTTCTTGCCTGCCACCTTCCCTCTGTCCTCCCAGTTATCCTTACCTCCTTCTCCTCTTCCTTCCTTCCTTTTCCCACTCTTTACCTCTCTGCCTTTATGTCTCTTCAGTTTATGTAGTTTACAACTTCTTCCAGTTTCTGCAGTATTTAATCTCCTGACATGTAAATTCCGTATGCAGTTGATGGAATTTACAGGCTCTTCAATCTTATAGATAGAGAAGCAGAGCTCGTACATTTTTATAAACTAGTGAGTATATATTTCAGTATCTATATTTAGATGTGCATTTATAGAGTTAGAGACATTTTCTGGAGTTACAGAAGGCAGAGGTGCAAGAACTCTGCCTTTATCTGAAGTCTTCCATATTTTGATTAGTTGATCACTCTAGGTAAGTTCAGGTTGCAAATGAGCTCCTGTATAGACTGCAGTCTCAGAATTTTTATACTTTGTACTTTTCTGACAGTAATAATTTTATTTTTCTCTAACACCTATATCCCTCTGAGATGAGGTATTTCTATTTTGTATGGGAAAATTATGGCATATAGACACCTGTGAGAGACTTATACAGAGGGAAAAGGTACACTGCCTTTTTTTTTTAGGTTTGATACTCAGTCCATAGTTAACTAGTTGGTACCTGTCCTAAATTTGTTGAGACATCTGTTACCACTAACTCTTCCCAGGTTTATGAATTTCTCTGCTTCTTGCCTACTCGAGTTTCTTCTTAGTTTATCACAAATTATTTCATTCCTCTTTCTGAACTGCTTTTTGCTTTGGTATTGTTCCTTCATTTTTTTTTTTTTAATTTATTTTCACTCAGCATTACTCCATATCTAAAAGTAACTGCTTAGTATGGGATGTCAAAGAGCTTCTGTCTGAGATTATTAGTTAAATAAAACCATCAACTCTTCCAGTGTCAGTTTGGTTTGATCATTGAAAACAAATTCTCCAAAGAGAGAGATAAATATGTCAGTTTTGTTTTCCCTGTCATCAGTTTAAAAGCATGATTCTGGTAGGAAAAAAGAGGCAAATGCATGAATAAAGGCTAAAAACATCATTTCTTCTTCTGATGGATTTTAATTCAGAATGTCCCTGTCCCACCTTTTAAATTCTATCTTCTCTAGAATCAGATACTGTAAACAGAAAATTATGGATAAAAGAAAACATGGATCAATCCATGTTCCGTGTAGGGAAGGATGGATTATGAAAGCACTTTTATTAGTAAAAGATCAGCCACTTGATATTCCAAATTTAGTAACTATTTTAAACATAGGTCTCCTTCCATTTGTTGACTTCAGTGTGCCTCTACAAGGACTGATTGCTCTAACTATACAAATGAAAGCTGCTGAACAAAATAAATCTGACTCTGTTCATTCTCAAGTCTAGAAGTCTGACAGAGGAGAAAGATGAACTTAAGTTTAATTGCTACCTATTAACCTTGACTAATACTTTACAGTAAAATCGCAAATATACATTATAATACCTTTTCTTTTCCTTGCCCTTGCAGTCTAGATGTATTCTAAATCCCATTGACTTTCAAGACAATGTATTCTCCTGAGTCCATTATGTTTTGCTGATCTGAGCACAGGAATTTTTTCCACAGGATTTTTTTTTTTTCTTAAAGAACATCTTTGAAAACTACAGGGAAAGTAAGAATAAAACCACATGTATTAAAACTATGCAATCCATTTCACAAGACAAAAACTAGATGGAATGCTGACATGCTAAGAGAGTTCAGAATAGATCAAAATTTCCTTTCATTAGCCAAATACCCTATATATCAGATCAACCTACTGCTATTAGGAAAAGTTATCAGATAGTTCTGGCTTATTTCTGCTGAAAGGAAAACCATGACATGCTCAAGATAATTTTTTTTTAAATGGAAAAAAATAAAAGCTTGCAAAGAATAATGGGGAAAATATAATGAAAAACACTATTTTTAAAAAATCACAGTGATTGAGTGGGGAAAATGGAAAAGATTAAATATAAGCTGTGTTAGTCATGGAAAACCAGATAACCAGCTGACAGAAAATATGGACAAAAATCAGATCTCTGATGCCCTACTAATATTAGAGTAATACTGTTGAACCAATTATAAATACTTCCAGAGAAATCATACAGGGGCTAACTGTATAATAAGCTAACTTATCCCAATGTAGAGAGGTTCTTAGAGGTTAAAATAATTCTATTTTAGTAAACTGGTTACTCTGTCTTAGTTTTCTGTTTCTGTCATGGTTTAATCTGAGCCGGCAACTAAGGCCATGCAGCCACTTGTTCATTTCCCCACAGTGCAATGGAGGAGAGAATCAGAGGAGTAAATGTAAGAAGTTCAGTATGAGTGAACAGTGTGCTGCAGTGGCAAAGAAGGAACAGGACTGTGGGTTGCATCAACAAAGGCATCACCTGCAGAGATAAAGAAGTTATTATCCCACTCTACTTAGCACTTCTTAGGCCACACCTGGAATACTTTGTTCAGTTGTGGTCCCCACTCTACAAAAAAGACGTGGACAGGCTGGAGATGGCCACAAAGATGATCAAAGGACTGGGAAGCCTGCCCTATGAGGAAAGACTGAGAGAATGGGGTTTGTTCATCCTTGAGAAAACAAGGCTTAGGGGACACCTTATCTCCATGTTCCAGGATTTAAAGGGTTTCTACAAAATAGATGGAGACTCCCTTTTTACGAGGAATCACATGGAAAAGATGAAGGGTAATGGGTACAAAGTACTTCTTGGAAAACTCCAATTGTACACAAGAGGACAACTTTCCACAATAAGAACAATCAGCCATGGGAATAATCTCACCAGGGAAGTGGTGGATTCCACAACATTGGACACCTCTAATATTCAGCTGGACATGGTGTTGGACCATCTTGTTTAGACCATGCTTTTACCAAAAATGGTTGGACTAGATGATCCTCTTGAGTTACCTTCCAACCTGGTATTCTATGATTCTATGAAAACTCATGGGATGAGATAAACTCAGTTTAAAAGTAAAGCAAAACCATGCATGCAAGCAAAGCAAGCCAAGGAATTCATGCACTACTTCCCATTGGCAGGCAGGTGTTCATGAACATCCATGAAAGCAGAGCTCCATCATGCGTAATGGTTACTTCGGAAGACAAAATGCTATAACCCTGAACATCCTCATCCTACCTTCTTCTTCCTCCTGCTTTTTACACTGAGCATGACATCATAATAACATGGAATATGCCTTTGGTCAATTGGTGTCAGCTGTTTCTCCTCCCAACTTTTTGTGCCCTCCCCACCCACTTGCTCATGAGGCAGTGTGAGGAGCAGAAAAGGCTTTGAGTGCTCAGCAACAACCAAAACCATCACTGCATTATCAACTTTATTCTCGTCCTAAATCCAAAACATAGCACTATAACAGCTGCTAGTAAGACAGTTATCTTTATCCCAGCTGAAACCATGACAATTTCATATATGTATGTATACCTCCTCCCCAGAAATGTATGTATACATTTCTATGTCTACCTATATAGAGATCTACAAGCATTTGACAAAATCAAGATGTACAGACTCAAGGTGCCTTCATCTCCTCTAATAAGATGTTTTGTAGTTCTATGCTGAGATTCTCATTTTCTTACAAAGATATAATACTTATTAGTTGTTTAATTTTAATTTTTTCAATAGGTTCTTAAAAAAACAGGCATGAAAGTTCTTACTATGTTTAAAATGTAGATGCTTTAAAGTTTGCTTTCTTATTAAAAAAATCAATGGCTTATATAATTATTAAAAGCATCAAAAATCTGGGGGACAGGCAAGGTGCTAAACTTCTAATAGTACATAATTCTTTTGACTCAGTAGTATTAATACTGTTTTAAAACTAGGACCTATTCTTTCTAAAACTTTGGTGCTACCTCCACAGTACTAGCACATTTTTAAGAAATAATTTCTTCTTTATGTAAATATTAAAGAGAAAATAAAAACATAAACTTGCTTTAGCCTCTCATACTAAAATAACATACCGGTTTTCAAGTGCATGAAGAGGAAAAATACATGGTAAATTTTAACCATACTTTTTCATTGGATATTGAATTAAGTTGCCCTGACAGAAAATCTATAACCAGAGTGGACACTTCCTCAGTGGAATTTTCAATTCCTTCTCTTGCCCAAGAAATAAATTCCCTAAAATTTCTGTAGTGAGATCTTTGAGTAGATGGTTTAATAGGTTTTGACAGCAATTCAATTGCTATATCTGAAAGGCCTGTTGTTTGAAATTATTTCTTGGTGTGTGACAAGAGATTAATTTAGAATTCATTTGAGAGGACAAAACTCAGTCCTACTTCAGGAGATGAATCACTTTTCATACTGTACTTCCTCCATAATTATTGGTAGTCAATCAACATTTGAATGAATAGCAAAAACAAGGTCAGAATAGTCACTGAAGTATTTCAGGTAGTCTCCAATGACAAACACTATAGAAAACATAAAATATATATACATCAATATAAATAGGTAACGTGAAAGTTTACACATTTTCCACTATCTTTCTACAATATGGATACCCTGAAATGTTTTAAAGGTAACACTGAGTGCTGAATAGTGTAGGTTAGTGCATATAACAAAGGCATTTCTGAGAACTTTTCCCACAACTTACAGATACCTTTTGACTTCTTACTTACTCCCATGACTTATAGATAGGACCACTGGGCACAAGTTCTTTTCCACTGTAATACGTCTAGCCCCATTGTCCCAACATTGTCCCATTGCTACTTATGTTTGGAAAGCTTTCTGCCCTGTGATGTAGATAAGACTGTTTTCTTCAGAACACTGATCCATTGTTTCTTTTTTCTGAGAAAATGTTCCTTATCCTCCTCTTCCTCCATTCCTCTGTCTCTGCTGCACAGTGCAATCTGAAACACCATGTCATCACATTATGAATATACTCCCATGTGACAGACCAACTGTGGCACATAATATCCAGTCAGTACAACACACTCAGAAAGTGACATGCTACCATGCCATGGAAGCTGAAAGTCTTGGTCTTCGTAAGTACAAATACTTCCAACTATGTTCAGAGAATAGAGAATCCTAAAGAAAAATATTTTGATTATTCAGTCTCAATTATGTAGTCAGTTAATGTTGTGTACCTCTTTGCAGTTGGTGGGGCACACTGTCCTGCAAGGGTTTCTAAAACACAGAAAGAGAATTAATAAGTTTGGTTTGCTGTAGGTATTGGTTCTCCTTTTAAGGATATTGATCCAAGCTGAGAAAATGATTTTCGCAATAATTCTATGCACCTGCCTTGCTTGTCAGGAGACAGACCACAACAATACTTGTCCAGGTTATCAGACTATGCAGTGTCTGCTAAAGGGATTCAAATTCTATGGTGTTTTGCCGAGTTGTGACAAGTGAACTTGAAAATTGGAGATGACAGTTCACCTAGAGAAGCAGGTAAAGTAGCATTTTGTTTTCAGAATTTAATTTAAATAAATTACTTTTTTTGCAAAGATGTCTTGAAAGGTTGATCTATTTTGTAAGCTCTGCAATGTATTTTTTTTCAGCAGAAGGAAAAGACATATTTCTACAATAAAACACAACATCAGAAAGCCAACAAAAAAACCCACAACTTAAACCAAATAAATTAAATAACCTAAGCTTCTCCAAAATGTTTCTCATGTTTATATTCATGTTGAATAGAAAAAGGAAAGGAAATTGAATAGGTTTCTCCATTTAAAGTCTTCTCAAAATAAAGCCATACATTTCTGAAGACTATAGTCTGCATACCTCTGTTAAGTGTAACTCTCTTCTCTGCAACTTTCATTTCACTTGAAAGTATTGCCACAAAATGAGAACCCCTTTAAGAATCTCCATGGAGACCTCTGACAATAGAAAAAATGGTACTTGACAATCTCAGAATGATGGTTTGTAAGAAAAACAATGGCAGAAATGTAGTTCAGAATGGATAGTTGTGAAGCTGAAGAGCGAATATTTCTTTGCCTTCTTAGACACTGGTAGTTTGAATGTGCAGCAGAGACTGTCACGCTTGAGCTGACAAAATAATTATTAAAGCTAGAATATGTTCCATTGCCAAAAGAACATTGCACAAATAAACATAGAGGCCTTTTCTGGTTTGGGGTTTTTTTCAATATTTCACACACTAAATCTCTGTTTCTAACTCAATTTTTCCTCGATAGGCAAAAGAAAGTTAGAATGACTATCAGCTAGAACATTAAATTTGTAATTAAAAATGTTATTGTCTTCATCTGCCATTGAATATGTAAGAAAGACCTTGAGTAAATATTTTTTGTGCAACTCGCTGCCCAGCTGAATCACTAAAGAGCATCTCACCGACTTGAATAGTCATTGGCTCAGGCCATTTCTTTTTTGTGCTTCAGTTTTCCTGCATCTGATGGTGTTATATATTCAGTATTTTCAAGAGTTCAAAAATCTGTAGATCATAGCACTACAAAGGTTGAATATTACTGGGTGGTCTATATGACAAGACATAAAATAACTCATATGCTGACACAATTTACTATTAGCACCAACAGTTCAGCACTTACTCGTGTGTCCCTGAGTTACATACCAGGCTGTACTCCATCTCCTTATTTCTTTAGTTAGTAAAGGTTTGAAAAGTCATGGGTAAGAGAATTATAAAGCATTTGAGCAATTAAAAGCTTGTCTTCATTTGTGCTTGGTCTCAAGCAACACGAGTCAATGCAATTCTTCTTATATAATTGATTTCCAGTGTGCTGCCTGAAATGTTCCCTGGGATGCTCATATAGAGACTGTAAAACAGTTTTCTTACTGCTGAAATGCAACTACTTCTTTGTTGGAAAGTGTAACTGCTTTGATGATAACAAATGGTACTACACGGTCTCTTAGTAGCTTTACCTCTTGAAGCTACAAGGCAAAAAACTTGAGGTTTACCTATAGCTGCATAGGAAGTCTTAAACCATCTTTCTTGTTTTCATTTTAGACATTGTCAGCAACCAAAAGTTACATCAATCATGGTAAATTACTTGTTTTTGAAAGGTCAAGAAGGAAATTTGGGCTTGTCCTGGTTCCAGCGGGGACAGGGTTACCTCTCCCCCGGCTTGGGGGCATGTGAGACACGCTCCTCCCTGAGCTGCTGGGAAGGGGCAGGAAGTCTCTGCCTGGAGCGGGTGGGGGCATCCCGGGTCGGGTCGGTGAGAGGTGGTTCCCTAACTGTGTTTGTATATCCCTCTGTCCTTGTTATTGTTATTGGTTTTTGTGTTACCTTTGCTGTTCTATTGAATTGCCATTGTCTCAGCCCACTAGTTCTGCCCTTTCCTTGTGCTTTCCATTCAGGGAAAGCCTGGAGTGAGCGGCGCATGGTTCTTTGTTGCTGTCTGAGGCGAAACCACGACAGGGCTACGATCTCCAAGAATTCTGCCTCCTTTCTGAACTCTTGGTCTTTCCTTCGTCTCTATCTGGTTACAGCTCGGTCATGAGTTCTTTCCTACTGTTAGAAGTGACTTATTTCCATAAAAAGCCTATGAAGTGAGGGAAGTGAGCACCTTCTTTTCTTTCTTCTCATTAAGAAATTCTTCTTTTGCTATGCACATCTACAAAGTTTGCTCACTCTCTCTGTTGCTTGGTTTTGGTTCTGCCTTTTCAATCATAAGGAGAGAGCAAGGATGACTATGAAGAACAAAAGCCTAGAGGCCTGTAGTTCCCTGAATTCTATGCTGAGCAGGCTGTCTGGTAGGGTTGCTCTAAGAGGTGAAAAGGGTGGAATTGAAATTCTTCAATTTCACTTTTGAATTCTTTGAACATGTATAAATGCCCTGTAAAATTGCTAATTGTAGGGTGGTCTGAAAGAATCAACAAAAATAAACCACTAAGAAAGAATACATGTGTTTGAGATTACTTAGTTTAGCACATTTATTAGTTCCTTATATATAAATGCAGCTACAGAAAATAATGTCTCTTCTAAATATAAGAGATGTAGAATGGTGGACCTGTAGTTTACTGTCACTGCAGTGCGACAGAAATGACTTAGCCTTGATTTTCAGGGCTCTGTGTTTGAAAAATAAGCAATATTCCTGATTCTAAAGAAACATAAAATGAGTAGTAATGTAAAGAGAAAATGTGTCGTTGATGTCTAGGAAACTGGAGAAGGTACTGCCACAATGGGTTCAGCCTAGGTCTCCTTCAGTGGAAAGGCAGAACAGAAAAAAATGGTAACACGATAAAGATATAAAATTAGTTTGCTTGAATTGCATGATGTTTCAGTTATGGTTGGTGTGTGAGCCTGATAAAACATGGCCAGCTGCAATAAAGATCTGTTTGGAAAACCAGCTGATAATGGCCACCATATACATCAGTTTAACAACAATAATGATATATTGCATTTGCCCTTGACAGTTCCCCAATTAAAGTCATATATTTTCTTTCATTTCTAGGACAAAATGTAGTAACAAAGATTCCATTTGGCAGTTTTATTCTGGTGGTTAAAGAATACTTTTCTTACTCCTTTGAATTATATAATCTGCATCCCTTCAGAGGGAAAAAGTATCCTATCGCTTTTCCATTCCTTTTTGCCACTGTATATTCAAAAGGGACAGAACATGTGGTCTCACTTGAGACAATACACAGTACTAACCATCTGTGAGCAGTATTTAAAATTATACAAGGCACTTTAACCCAAGAGTAAGACTTTGTACCTAAATAGTTATATCTGCATGCGCAGTCCTAAAACTTCAAGCAGCCTCATCTCCTCCCATAAAAAGGTTTCTCCAGCACAGGTATTGCAGAAACATCTGAAAGGCTATCTTTCAGAATCTCTTTACAAATCCCATTTTATTTCCATGTAAGTTTCAGAATCTCGGGAAAGACTGCAGAAAAATAGCAACGTCTCTTTCAGCAATACTGCGGTCCTGGTGGATTATACAGGACCTCACGGATAGATTAAGAAAACTTGTGGTAACTCCCAGGACCCTGTAAATTATGCCAGTTGTTGGCTATCTACTGCCTGAGCCTCTCTAGTTGTTGATTCTGAAAAAATGTGGCAAAATATGTTGGCAATGCATGGAAATACTTGATGCTGAGAAACTGGACAATATGAAGAAGGCTGAGCTTGTCATCAGTGTGCTCAGATGTATGCAAAATTATTAAGGTTAAGGTTATAAATATAGTAAAGCATTTAAAAGCTGCTGGATTCCCATGGAGTTTTTTTACAATATGGACCTATATTTACCAATCAAAAATTACCTCTGAAAAAAATGTGAACATTGCACAGCCTTTTCAAACTCATATCAAGTGTCATATACGCTAGTCCTATCTACACTTTCTTCAGTGCTTTGTGATTTATTCACTGGCCTTGAATCCAGCAATGTATCCAACCATTACAATAATAGTACTTCTAATAAATTCTTGATCAGGCAGAAATATTTTGAATGGATTTAGATATCTGAGTTAAGATACTTAATTTAAACCTCTTTGATGTGAAAGTGTATAAATTTAATCAGTGAGTTTAAATGAGCTTTATTGATCATTAGAAAGCTTCTCTGTTTCTTGATGTCATCTGTAAATATGGAAGGAAGTACTGGATATAGATTTCCCTGCTCACATAATTGAATCAGTTATGGTTATTTATAGCAATCAACACTAACTACTCACTGTGAAAAATTAAGAAAGAGTCTGAGCTGACGTCAGAAGTTATACTGATCTCCAGGCCCCATTTTCAGCTATTGAATTTGTCCAAGACCTATCAAAGCTGAAAGGGTTACCAGAAAAATAACCAAGCCACTAGCTTTCAAGCCCAAATTATTTTATTTTTTTTTCCCAGTGTACAGAAATATTTGAATAAAGCCTTGCAAATCAGAGTACATCTTCCACTGAAGCTATTCTGACCATCCTACGGGAAATGATTAACCAAAGACTTTGCATACTTCTTGAAGGGAGAAATTTTTCACCGTCAGAAGCAAAAAAAAAAATGGTAAAACAGACAAGGTAAATATCTTGTCTAGTATAAAGAGAGTATCTTAGGCAAAGATCTATGATCTAGCTTCTCTCCTAACTCTGTAGCATAGATAGACAAGCACTCTTGTAATTACTAGTCCAGACTTTCATTTTCAGTGAGAAGGTCCTGCTTTTAATTCAGTGATCTGCCTTTGACTTGTAGACAAGTTTCCAGCAGGCATGGTGTTTTAATGCATAGACTACTTCTGCATATTCTGGAAACAGCATTGAGCTAGGAATTAAAAGAATATTCCCAATTCTGCCCACTCAACTGAGTCTCATTTTGTCTTGTTTTATGTATGTAAAATGTGGGGATAGTAAAACTTAACTGTCTTAGTTGAGTGGTTCCAGACAGATCTGTATATCTGTATCAAAATACAATAAATTTAAATACTTACCTGTTTCAAAAGATGAAAGTCAGAGTTTAATCACATAATTCTTCCAGAATTATTCAATTAAGGAAAGGTTTCTGTAGAAATAAATTCCTTTTGAGTAGGAAAAAAAATTGAACCTCAATGTGGAAAATGTTTTTCAAGAGAAGCCTCAGAGATAATACTGATACCTAAAAGACACAATTCATTTAAAATCCTCAAGTCTTCTTGTGGTTCTGTACAATTACATGGTATTTCTGTGAAAACGAACTAAAGCTGAGAACAGGTTACTTATCAACCTTTCCACACCTGGACCACAAGTATTGTGCAATGAAAGGGAAACTCTCTGAGGTGGAAGATCTCTTTCAGGTTGTACTTATCTTGGCAGTGCCTGAATCAAAGTGTTGCTCCCTGGACTTGGACTGTTCCCTATTATGTATTTTACATTATTCAGTAGCTAGAACAAACAGATGTATGCCAAGAAGCCATGAGTGGAAAGCAGACCAGCACACTCTCAGCTGGGCATTCTGGTTACTATCCGGCTAATTAGGTTATTTTTCATTCATCCTACTTTTGGACCCATAAGTATTGCATCACCTGCTACATCCAGACCAGCTTCAGCAAGATAACCCTGATGCCTGGTAAATAGGAACATTAAAGCCTGGGTTTAATTTCCCTCAGGCTGCAGCACCCTGGAACCCAGTTTTTCTCTCCTGTAGTGCAAACATAGTCCATGCAGGTTTTCCGCAAGAAAATAGACAATATCTTCTGAGTGATTTCAACAAGAAGCTCTTTAAAGTTTTCTCCTCAGGACTGCAAGCTCTGGGTCTTAAGGAGGATGAAGGTGTCAAAAATATACCCTTGAGTTAGATGCCAGACTTCAGAAAGAGAGTCTGAATACCTGTTATGGGTAGGATTTTTTTGCCCCTTTCCCCCTTTCCTGCCATTAAACATTCAACTTTCCTTTCTGCTCAGCATTTTGGTATTCTTTACACAGGTGTTAGAGTAGTAAATGGCTGTCAGTCTCAGCTGACTATAGAAGAAAACAGCTTGGATCGCCTCATGTGGCTTGACACCTTCTTTTAGATCTGGTGAACTCAAAGTTACAAATATAAAAGAAGAAATCATAACTAATAAGCAGTTCTGAAGGGTTTAATTGATTTCAGCTTCAATTTTTTCATAATTAGCAAACAGTCTTCATGTTCCTTTCTGCTACCTCCTCATTGGTTTCTGATGTACATAAAATACTCCTAAGCAATAGACTTCAAGCTTTTTATGTTTTGACAGTTCTCAGCTTTTATCCCAGTAAAGAACTGGCCCTCTGAATACTAAACTACAATGACACTACTTTCCTTAGCTGCTGAACATTGGTCTTTTAGATCCATGAACACATTAGATCCATGGACTGACTCAGAGTACAAAGGCCACAGACTGCAAAAAGCACTGTTCTAAAAGCTCAGTCCCTTTCTTGTAGCCATGAAGTGATGAAACAGGACTATAATACGATTATTAAATTCATACTGAAATGGCTCAGTTGTACCATCTTAAGTCTCTTGGTACTGCTATATAATTGAAGTATTATGATTTTATTTTTAAAAGTTTATTAGTATCCCGTAAACCTTAGGTGAAAATTCAGCAGATTCTTTGAACTTTATTTAAAGAATAAATATTCGTGGGGAGATTTGTTAAAGGGAATTTCCTTTTATGTGAGACTGGACTAAAAGTATTTTATTACACCCCACCATATTTGATATTAGAGGAAGGGCTAGCTGATCTGGGTCTTATGGTAAATCCACATCATAGACAGAGGTTTTATGAAAAGTACTAGACTTCGAGATCTCTATTTTTGGTATTTTCTTTTTTTCCTTTCAACTCAGAATGTTTGCAGCATGGGTCATTTTAATGAGATTCCCTGTTAGCTTTCAAACTCCTGTGTCCTTTCACATGGTTGCTGTCTTTTAATTGAAAACACAGACCACAGATTTCTGTGATGCTGAATTTTTGTGGGTTGACAGCTGTAACAGTAGTTAATGAACATATTTTTGTGGATGTATCTGGATGTATACCTGGTAAATGTAAAGCTGTTGCTCTCATCAGCCCTCCTGTACCAGAGACAGAATTTGAAAGACAAAAAGTTGAGAAAAATTTTCAGTTGTCTTAAAAATTTCTGAATTTCAACCCTGAATAAATGAGATTTTTGCAATGACAAAAGTTCTTCAACTTACTAGTCCCTGTGAAGTCTGCAATTATCTGTTATTCTTCACATATATCCACAAACTTTGTTTCAGAATCTATCCCCACCACATGAGATGGCCTTTGTTGTTCAGTCTCAGCATTTTTTCTTCACTTGTATAAGTATCCCTCATTTCACTTTCTTCACTCAGTTTACCAAAGTAAGCATTGTACTTCAAGAATTTTTATCCTTCCTCCTCCACCCATTGGTGTCATTTTTTTCTCTCTGAAGTAAACACTTGCTCTCTTCTTTGCTTTCATATTCATCTTCCAACAGCCAGCCCTTAATTTCTTCAGTCCTCGGAACCAAGAAGGTATTTATCCCGCTTCTTAATTCCACAAAATATGCAGCAGAACGCTATGACTAATGGAACTGAATAAGATGCTCTGAATGTGGTGAAAGCACCAATAGTGCAGAGGATAGTGAGTAAATCATCTAGTGTTCTGCTACTTGCTATCAGAGTGAAGTGGCTGTGTGGGTCAGCTCCAGTGGGATGGCCAGATGAGGTAAAGTGAAAACTCATAAATAAAAGGAGAACAACCGAAAATGTCATATGATGCAAACAAATTTGAACTCTATTTTCTAGCAAACGTGTGTAGTGTTACTGGATCAGAGTGAAAACAATTAAGACAATGAAGATTCTTCTTCCACAACTAGTGGAAGGTGCAAGTAAGCTGACATGAATATCCTGTCATTAATAAGATATAACATATAAAACTGAGAAGACATATAGAATACTCTAGAAAGCTGGGAACTATTCTACCATAAGCAGTAGGAAGCTCCATAGCCTCCTAATCACATGTATACAAACTGGAAAATGATTCCTCTAGACTACTTTAAATTTACCATAAAACTTGATGTTTTTAAGCACTAGTTAAGAAAGATACTGCTGTTGCCTACCCCTGAGTGCCCAAGTTAAGGCTGCCCCCTTGAACCCAGCCCGAATGGGGTGTCCACAAAATTCTTTCTCCTATTAAAGGGACTGAACAATTGTTAGAATAGTTCTGCAGGCATCTGAGGAAGGCCAAACTATCCCGGTAAGATATTGCATTTGTAATACTCACTTTATGGTCTCTCAAATCTATACAGTACATCTTATTACAGCCTCATGAGCATGAGCTAGTGATAATTCATCGTTATTTTCCCAGCTGTTTGGATCAACTCTTCCATCTGAAACTTTTTAATACACTAGTGTTAAAAACTCCTTGCAAGTAACAGGAATTTCCAAACTTCAGATATCTACAAACTTCACATTTAATTTCCAGGGTTTTTTTCCTTTACAGGAAAATACTTTTTATCCTGATTGATACTTATAATCTTTTCCAAACACTTTGGAAACTAATGATTCTTTGGGTAAAGAATTAAAACAAATTTATTGTGTTCCCTGTCTGCAGTGCTCTACTAGAAAATTTCTCCTCACTATTTTTTTTTCTGACAGATTCAAGCACTGAAACAGCGTATAGGAAGTAATGGGGCGTAGCCCAAGTCTGGGATGAAAAGTAACAAATCAGAAGTGAATATTGCTTGAAGTCAGTTTCTGTTGTGCTCATTTTTCCTGGATATATAAGGAAAGCTGACAGGCAGAATTGGTTGCCTCACAGATCACTGGGTGAAACTTGATGAGATGGACATGTGAAGGAACACACACAAAACCAACTTTAATGATTGGCTTACCACATTTTATTTCAGCTAACATGGAAGGTACACAGTAGCTTTAGGGTGGGTAAATAACATTTCATACAGCGTTTCTTCATTTAAGGAGATTCTGAAAGATAAATGAGTGACTTAGTAAAACAGCAATAACAGAAAATGACATTTTATGCCAGGTTACAGGTCCAAAGCATCCCTTCACCGATACATGTTAGAGTAACATTTTACTACAAACCTTGCAGAAATTATCATCTTCTCCGTAATTTCTTAGCAAAGAAGTATCAGCAGGCCCTCTCTTTTCTGCAGCCTCGGTATCATTGACAATAGTTGGATGAAGCTGGAAAGCAAATTACTTTCTTTCCCCTTGTGGCAATCCTTTGAGAACAGAACAGTGACAGGGAAGAGAAGTGTAAAAACTTGTACACCACCTGCTTTATCTTCATAAAAATCAGGAAGGCTGTCAAGTAGCTTCCTTTCTCCGTATGCAGAAAAATTGTGTTTGTATGTGAAGGAGGAATATGTGAGAAGATTTCAGAATCTAATTACATACAGAAGATTTTTTAGTTGTTGTTAAATACTTGGATAGAAGAAATAATAGACATGATGACTAAGAAAACTTCTGCACTCAAACAGTAACTCTTTTGTTCATATTCAAGTTAATTATGGATTTTCTCAGTATTTTGTATTGGTAGGCATTTTAATTTCAGAGTTACTGAGTAGTCAAACACCCCATAAAGCTGTGTGAAGCACTGAAACATCTCTATGTTGATCTTTGGTAGTACAAATCAATCTCTAGCCTTTGGAATGCTAATTTATTAATAGAAAACAGAAACCGAGTGAGTTATAACTGTTAAAAGTAGTTGCAAATTATAATCTTACAGTAAAAGCTTAAGTCATGCAGATCTGTTGCACATGCTTAGCTTTAATCCCCTGATGTCAATGAGACTACTCAAATGCTTTATGTGATGCATGAACAGGGCAATAAATCAATTTGTTTATTTAAATACCGAAACCCCAAGGTATTTCACCAAACCAAATCAAATCTAAACCAAGTGTAAGACTGCCAATATTGTAGTTTACACATTTTATATAAAATTATTCTTTCTGTATTTAGGGATGCAAGCCACAGAGTGTTTAGCCAAAACCACAAATTGTATAGTCATTTCTGTTGAGATTGCATAGCTTCTTTAGTATGCTGTTTGCCTTTATCATACCTGCATAATCCTGAGGTGACTTTAAATTCCAAACATGTCTGTGATGGTTTTGGTTGAGGTAGAGTTAATTTTCTTCATGGTAGCTGGTATGGTGCTATGTTTTGGATTTGTGCTGGAAACAGTGTTGGTAACACAGGGATGTTTTAGCTATGGCAGAGCAGCGCTCACACAGAGTCAAGGCCTTTTCTGCTTCTCACATCACCCTGCTGTCGATTGGGCTGTGACTACACAAAAAGTTGGGAGGGGACACAGACAGGACAGCTGACCCCAAATGACAAAAGGGATATGCCACACCATATGGCATCATGCTCACTATATAAAGCTGGGGGAAGAAGAAGGAAGGGAGGGACATTTAGAATGATGGTGTTTGTCTTCCTGAGTAACTGTTACTCATGATGGAGCTGTGCTTTCCTGGGGATGGCTGAACGTCTGACTGCTGATGGGAAGTGGTAAATTAATTCCTTATTTTGCTTTGCTTCCATGTGTGACTTTTTCTTTACTTATTAAACTGTTTTTATCTCAAGCCACTAATTTTCTCAATTTTACTCTTCCATTTCTTTCCCCTGTCCCATCGTGGGAGGAGTGAGTGAGTGGTTGTGTGGTGCTTAGTTGCAGTTGCTGTCTGGAGTTAAACCACAACAGTGACACAGACCTGGTCCAAAAGAACTGAAGAAATATTTTAATAAATAAAGGAATTTGTTTTGTGGTGTCACAATAAGCTGCGACCTCAGATTCCTGCCTCTTGGTTTTCTGCACAGGTATTCTCATTACAGTTGAATGAAACATTCCAAGACCAGCATTTATTAGAAAGGGGTTCCTTGGGGAAAAAAAAAATAGGAAAAAAGAACGAAAGAAAAGGATAATTCTTTAACTGATGTTCATTCATTTGTTTGTCTTTATGTACTCTGTACCACCACCACTAAGCATTGTATCCTTGCTTGATTTGCATTAGGTACTTGTATTTTGGAATGATTTTTTCAAACACCAGACACAGTGACCTGCTATAAAGTACTCATGTAGCAGGAAAAATGCAATGCTGAGAATACATGACAATGATGGGGAAAGAGGAACAAAATATGACTAGGGTTAATTTTACATTACAGAAGAGATTCCGTAGTGAAACTGAACTATTTTAGCAGAGCAAAACTTAAGAAAATATAATAGTTCAAACTTAAAACAAGAATGGACATAGAATGTACATAATTTATTAGAGTTTAAAAACTGGAATGATTTATATGGGAATGAGTTTGATTTTATATCACTTGGAGTCTGTATATCAAATTTATATAGATTCTTTAATTAGGTTCTGTAGCTTAGAAAAAGAGTTATAGGTTTGCTCTTTGACTAGTTTGAAATTCTATAGTGAGAGGCCAGTCAAAATGAGAGATGTAAGAAATCTACAAAGTCCTCCTGAAAAATAAAAACAAATTGAGTCTGTAAAACATTAAATCTCTTCCATTGGCTGGTACTAAATCCTTTCGATCTATGAAGCACAAAGTTATTATCTATTATATAATAATCTATAATACTTTATTGCAACAAGCAAAGGGTAAATATAAAAGGTGATTTATTTAAATATAAATTATATTATTATTATGCATTCTAATTGCTTATCTCTTTACAATAGCATTAATATGTTTCTTTTTTTTCTTTAAAATATTATTCAAATGAATAAAAACAGGTAGCCCTTTCTGTGTATGCTTCTTCTTGTTCATTTTAGGCATCAAACAAATGCCATTATTACCTTACGATTTTTTATTAGGTGTGTGCTAAAGCACAAAACCTTTTTTCTTGTGTACAACCTCATTGCAACTGTTCAGGTTCCTTTCACTTCTCTTAGTAGTGAAACGACATGCATCCTTACTACCCTTGTTTCTGGATTCTCATTGAATGTCCATGTAAAACAAAGTATTGTGACTTTCTTTTGTACTAAGAGAAGTGAAAGGAACCTGAAAGGAAAATTATCAGAGTATCTAATTAAAAAATATATTGAATTTTCAAATAAACTTGTATTGACAGCATAGACCTTGGGGATAGGCTTGTTCTAGATATACCTGGAGCCTCATTTGGAGTCCCAGATGGAAACCTTTCTTACCTTCCACTAGGAAGATTTATTATAAAACAGCAATGAAAATACAATTTGAATTATAATCACTTCTCTATACCACCTATTTTAGCAATAAAAAACAAGCAAGAAGTGGCAACTATCAACACTACAAGTTGTTTTGACAGTGACACGCATCCACACTAAGAATAATGAAATCAGCAGCTCTCATTTCTTTGTATCAAGAGCAGAACCACATCTTGGATTTTGAAAATTTTTTTTTTTTAAAAAAAAGAAGAATTTGAAATGAGGTGAAGCAGTACATCTCAGAATAGGAGGTCTTTTTCTTTTCATGTCATTTATGTGAAATGACAATTGCATGCAAAAGATCATACCATGATTCACTACCAGTTCAAATGGAGGTGTTTTACAACCTATGTATTTTCTAACTGCAAAAAACTTATTCGATCATAATGATATTTAGAATTTTGATTATTTCATTTTCATATGTACAGACATTCAGTTCATACATGTTGTTCTGATTCCTTAGTGGCATAGGAAAATGTTGAAATATCCCATTCAAGAAAAGAATTTCAGAAGTCTTATTTAGTAGAAGTTCTTTATCTCAGGCATATCTACAATGCTGCTTTCATATCATAGAATCATAAAATCATAGAATCATAGAATCATAGAATCGGTGAGGTTGGAAGGGACCTTTAAGATCATCAGGTCCAACCATTAACCTGCCCTGACAAAAACCCCTTCTAAACCATGTCCCTAAGCACCTTATCTACCCTTTTCTTAAACCCCTCCAGGGATGGTGAATCCACCACCTCCCTGGGCAGCCTATTCCAATGTTTAATAACCCTTTCAGTGTAAAAATGTTTCCTGATATCTAATCTAAACCTGCCCTGGCATAACTTGAACCCGTTTCCTCTTGTCCTATCACTTGTCACCAGGGAGAAGAGGTCAGCCCCCATCTCTCTACAAACTCCTTTCAGGGAGTTGTAGAGGGTGATGAGGTCTCCCCTCAGCCTCCTCTTCTCCAGGCTAAACAACCCCAGTTCCCTCAGTCGTTCCTCATAAGGTTTGTCCTCCAGACCCCTCACCAGCTTCGTAGCCCTCCTCTGGACACGCTCCAACACCTCAATGTCCTTCCTGTAGTGAGGGGCCCAAAACTGAACGCAGCACTCGAGGTGGGGCCTCACCAGTGCCGAGTACAGGGGGATGATCCCTTCCCTAGTCCGGCTCACCACACTATTCCTGATACAGGCCAGGATGCTGTTGGCCTTCTTGGCCACCTGGGCACACTGCTGGCTCATATCCAGCCGGCTGGCCACCAACACCCCCAGGTCCCTTTCTGCCGGGCAGCTTTCGAGCCACTCCGCCCCGAGCCTGTAGCGCTGCTTGGGGTTGTTGTGACCCAAGTGCAGGACCCGGCACTTGGCCTTGTTGAACCTCATGCCATTGGCCTCAGCCCATCGATCCAGCCTGTCCAGATCCCTCTGCAGAGCCAACCTACCCTCCAGCAGATCAACACTCCCGCCTAGTTTAGTGTCATCTGCAAACTTACTGAGGGTGCATTCGATCCCCTCGTCCAGATCATTGATAAAGATATTAAAGAGAACCGGCCCCAGCACCGATCCCTGGGGGACACCACTTGTGACCGGACACCAACTGGATTTAACTCCATTTACCACCACTCTCTGGGCACGGCCATCCAGCCAGTTCTTTACCCAGCAAAGAGTACACCTGTCCAGGCCATGAGCAGCCAGTTTCTCCAGGAGAATGCTGAATATCAACCATAGTTAATTCTTTTTTACATCAAGGCCATTAAGTTTCCTAAATAGCTCATGAGTTGTGAATCCACTTAAATCAGGTAGTTTAAAAATGTGCTCTTCTTGTGCTCTTACTATGCTCTTTCTTCTGAAAGCACATTCTAAACAAACTCATGAACTGCAGAGAGTAAACCTTTCAAGACTGCTCAGCTCAGCTTCCATTAGTGTTACTGTCAAATATATAAAATGAAAACCACATAAATCCTTTCTGTTGTTATATCAGGTGTCAGATATTGTCCTGCTAGTTAATCTCTGAAAGTAAGAGGGAAGCTTAATAAAACTACAACTAGAATCCTTTGACATGAATCCTGCTCTTACCTGTGGATTATAATGTAATCCCATTATGGTCTTTCAACATCCTTTATCTAACATGAAAAATGATATCTCAAAAGACTTCTTATTTTTGAATAGTAGCATGCATGAGTTTGTTCTGTTGTTAGAGAATGCAACTTATCTCTAAATACGTTACAATGTAGGAGTTCCTGAGTCCAGGTCTTTTATTAAAACTATATACAATCTTCAGTTTGGAAAATGTTTAGATTGTCATTATCAAACAAGTATGGCCACATCTGTTTAAAGTTTCTCTCTTTGTTTTTGTCAGCGTATCACTCAGGTTTTGGTGATCACAGGCTGAGTAAAAGGTTGGTCAGCAGCCTGACTGGCTCAGGGTGCAGAGTCATCTTCTCTTGAGTGACACTCTTGTATCTGCATGGTCCCTTTCCTTTTGACTGTCAGGATGCTTCTCCTTCTCTCCCTTGAGAGTCCTCCCCTTTCCTCTGTCTTTTTTGCATGAATAGAGCTACCGTGGAGTTTTCCTAGCTTTTTCCATGGAAAGAATCTTTGCAAGATATTGGGGCTATATATAAGCAGAGTAAGTGATAAAATAAATAATAATATAAGGCACTATTTTTATGAATTTCCAGTACCTTTTTACACTAAACTCTTTTCATGTTAGTCACAAGTAGGGAAATACAGGCGACAGCTCTGGAATCGATATTGGCCTTTACAGTTTGTCTTTAGTCTCATCAGGCTGGGGTAAAGTATGATATGAAAGGATGATGCAAGAAAAGCATTAAAGTTATTGTTTTCCTGTAAAATTAACAGCTTAGTTCTTGGCCTTTACTTCACTGTGCCACATTCTTTGATATGCTATAGAGAACTAAATGATTATATGAATCAAGAAGTCAAGTACGTGTTTCATTCACTGTTACAGTTAGTATTTATTGTGTATGTCTCCAGCCTTTTACCATTGTACTCCATGACATGTGAACAAAATAAAAATGTATATTTTCACACTACTTAGAACAGTAAATAATACTACTCTTATTATTTACTGCTTAGAATAGTAAATATAAGAAGAAAGCTATTCGTACAACAGAAAAATCAACTTTTGATAATTGCAGTGACTAGTGTCTGCCACTGCCTGAACTAAGAACCAAGCATCAATTTTCTGATAATACCAAACCTCAGCAACATAAACTTGGCAGACAAAACTGTACTGTTGACTCCTTCTAGTGCAAGGTTTTTCAGTCACTACTGTTTTCTGATGCAACTGACATCACATTTTTTCTTCTTTTCAGTTAGAAACAAAATACTTTTAAGAGCAAAGATGAACTTTCCATGATCAGATTTCTTTAATGCGCAGAAGGCTCAAGGAAAACTTACAAGACACAAAGTTGTTTCATTTTTTTTGATGTTCTTCAAAAGATAAGAGAGGTTGTGTCAAAGAAATTGCATCCAAATTTTAAAATATTTATGAAAAAGATAGTGTTGGCAAGCCCCTAGTGAAAATATTAAAAAGCATACAGCCTTTCCTGTAAAGCCTCCTCTTGGTAAGGCCATTGTGCAGAATATGTTGTGGTAAGTTGTTTTCCTCTAGGTGTCATATGTTTATGATATTAAAATTCAAAAAATTCTGTATATTTCAAGTACATAAAAAAAGATTAAGGAAGGTGGAATGTATGGTAAGAACCAGCTAAATGAAAGATACCTTCTGTTCAAAGCCCAGAACCAGGCTTTATAGTGAATACATCATAACTCAAGGCAGTTTAGTCTCAAGCAGAGAGAAATTAAGATCCTTTCCAGGTAATCCAGTACAATGAAAATACCTGATTCCTTGAGGGTACATGGTGTTTGCTAAAAAAAAAAAAGGTTCTGAACGTATAGACTCTTTACTAGGTTACTGACTCTGAACTTTCATCCTCAACTTGGTTGCAGACACCTAATTACACTTGTAAAACACTTCTTACAGATTTGAACAGAGGATAGAAAATTACCTAGATTTTTTTTAAATTATAGGACACGAAATGGAACAAGTGTACAGATAAGACATAGTTCATATGCATAGTACCATTTTCAATGATGATTGACTTATTACATGAGCTTCATTTAGTTTATGTTGCCTGTCAGCCTGCAGCAAGATCACAGAAGTCAGTGTAGAAATATCACAGTTTAGTCAAGCAAAACAATTATCCTTTGCTTTTTCAAGCTGGTGAAGTTACAATAATAAGCTTTGGGGGAATTGATAATGAGCTTTGTAAAGGATTTAGTTTTTGTTCTTCTTTACTGGTTGTTCTTGTGTTCTTTAGAAAGGGCTTTGCTTCTCTTCCACTATAGCCTGGACTCAAACATAAATATGCTCAGAGAGAGGAGGCACTGAAAAAGAAGACAAGAAAGCAAGAAAGAAGGAAGAGAGGTAACCAGTCCTTGCAATTCCCTGCCTTTCATCTCAGGAAAGAAGGAAAGGAAATAAATGGGAAAATGGAATGACCTCAGCCATTTTGCCTCCTGTATTGGAAAACCTCAAGAATCTGCACGGCTCCAACTGTTGATCTGAAACGAATGAGTGTACCACTCCAGCTGCTGCTTTTCTGCTTCTCCATCCTAGGAGTGTAAGGGTCAGAGCTAGGCATTCAGGGAGCATATCACACATATTCTACTCCCTGAAATGAATGGAAGGAGGGAGAAGGAGAAGGGTGAGAAAAAAAAATTCACATCAGGTTTGTGCAGTACCTTGGGAGCTGGAAACAGTGGGACACTCCATGCACTCTACTAACTGTTAGCTGGCTGTGGCAGGCAGAAAACTAAACACAGCACTGACCTTGTTTCTGTTGTCCCACCTATCAGGGAGTAGTTGGGTCAGCAGCTGTAGTTATGCAGAATATCCTGCAGATTCAGCTCCTGGGCAAGTATGAGAGCATTAACAAGCATAATGACAGCCCCATCAGCTGGTGTCCTCCTTACTGGGACAGCATGAAGTTGCTCCAAGGCTTCACCGTCTGCCAGCCCTCAAAATATACACAGGTCCCAAGATGAACCCTCTCCAGCTTGGGGAGGGCTGCCATATGTCAGAATAAATCTTGATTTCATCTAGAACAGAACCAGAAAAATTCAAGTTTCATGGTTCATTGCATAAGCTGGGTTAAAACAGTAATATTTGCAGGCGTGTGGCAAAATAAGTACCTATCAAATCCTCTTCCCATTAAAAAAACAAAACAAAAAACACAACGAAGAAAAAAAACAACAAAAACCCCCCAACAGCAAAACAAGACCAAAAATACCTACAAAACCAGAGAAAATGAGTCAAAGATGATTGTTTTACAGTTTTGTTTTCAAATATAGAAGTGACATCTTTGACCCATGCAATTACTTCCAGTGTCAAGACATACATGTCAAATGTCAATAAAGTGAAATAAACTTTCTTCTGTTTCAAGTATTTCCCTTTTCTTTTTGGTTGTGGTTGTTGTAGTATAACTTCTCATAGTAACAAAATCCTTCCACTCATTTTTCTACTCTTGCAACAAGAACAGAAGAAAATAAATGCCAGATGACAATATGTTATGGAATCATTATCATTGTGGTGTAACTGGTTATTTTTGTGAAAAGGAGAAAATATCTTAGATGAAGTCTGCTGGGGATCACTCCTGCTTATAACTGCAAACAGTAGAAAATGTACATCTAATATCAGGTAATTACCTTTGAGGGTATGACTGAGCTAATCCCACTGTCTTCTGAGTTTCCAATTAAAAAAACAGGCTTACCCTGTCCTCAAGATATTATTTCAGAAAATATGGTTCATTGGAGGGTCTACAAAAAATGACCTATTAAAGATACAGGAACAGTTGGGTTCCTATGCTCTAGAGAAGAGGAGACTGAAAGGACATTTCTTAACAACCTTCAAATATGTAAAAAGTTGCTGCAAAGAGGAAAGTAGTAAACTACTTCCCTGTGGTTTTTTGGAATAGTGCAAAGAGTAATTAGATAAATTGCAGCAGGGGAGATTTAGCTTTGGTATTGGAAACAACAGTTTAATGGCATTCAAATACTAATATATATCACATAAAGAAGTAGCAAAATCTTCATTTTTAAGAACAGGTCTCATAAATCAGGAAATGTTTGGTTATATTTGACAGCTGATGAGCCATCAGCTCTCTCAGCACTGTAACTGACAATCTTTTGAGCCAAAGACCAACTAAGTGGTATTTAGAGGCATTTTCCAGCCCTATTTTCTATCATCCAAGACTAACTATAAATCTAAAGCTATCTGTAGTGCTAGAAATGTACTGTAGAAGTCTGTAGATTCCTTGGCTTTCTGCATTTTCCACTCGTAATGAAATTAAAAATCAAGTAACTGCAATATCAAGAACTACAGTGGGATCCAAAAATATTCCTATCTGAGGAAATCTAAATACTTACTGCTTCTCCTAGTGCCGTCCACTATGGGCTTCATCATATGTTTAAAGAGTGAATTTAGAGCTTTTGCTGATGTCTTGATACATCTGTGGCTATGTCAGAGTTAGTCTGTGACTGGATACTTGGCTGGAGATTTCTGCCACATCCCTCCCCCCGCCCCCCCGCAGATGCAGAATTAGAGAGATGATACTTGATCAGGTCTTATTCTAAAATTTGTCAGGATGCGAGAAAAGACTGTATTTGAACCTGGAAAAGCTCCAATTCCTGCAGTTTTCATCTGTCTTATACAAAACAGGGCTAAATAAACAGATCAAAAATGTTCCAAAATTTTTAAAACCGGGATCCAGATTACTTTTATCTTTAAAATGGGAAGGTCACTGTATGTACAGATAACTAGTAAAAATTAATATAATACACTGCAAAAATATTAGATTCAGTGAGAATTATACATCATTTTGGTTCTTTACTGCATTCTCTCTCATACATTCCAAAGTATTAAATCACATTTTTATGTACATATAAATACATGTACCAACAATTTATATTTTGGATGGCAAAGATATAATTCTGAATTTCCTGAGGAAACTGAATCAAAGTATTTTTGTGTTATGATGAGGTGCACTGAATGTATCATTTTCGTGTTTTGCTCATTTGATATCAAGCTGCTTCTGCAAGAAAACTGACTTTTAATGAAAACTGTACAAGAAGTCAATACCACCATTAGCCCAAGTTTCTTTATTTTCATATGAAATACGATTTTTTTATAGACATCTATAAAGCCTAAACTGATCAAATAGTATTAAATTCCGAAGTTTATGTTCCATTACATACCTATTAGATTCCAGTATCTGCATAACACAAGATTATTTTTTTTTTTCTCAAGATACACTATGCTCTGGTGGCCTTGCATCTTTTTGCAATTTGAAGCAGAAACCTGAGCCAAGTGTTTTCTTTGTTTGAGGTACTTACTTGCAGAGCTCATCCTTATACAACAGCAGATTTAATTCCATGAGCAGCCTCGTCACTGATAACTCTCTTTCCAAGTAAAGGTAGGGAAGCACTGTTATCCTGCTTTACAAAGCACCTGCTGGATTGTTTGTCTCTCCTGGTTGTTTTAGAATCATATAATCATAGAATGATTCGAATTGGAAGGGACCTTAAAGATCATGTAGTTCCAACCCCCCTGCCATGGGCAGGGACACCTCCCACTAGACCAGGCTGCTCAAAGCCCCATCCAGCCTGGCCTTGAACCCCTCCAGGGATGGGGCAGCCACAGCTTCTCTGGGCAACCTGGGCCAGGGGCTCACCACCCTCACAGTAAAGAATTTCTTCCTGATATCCAATCTAAATCTCTCCTCTTCCAGTTTGAAGCCATTACCCCTTGTCCTATCATTACACTCCCTCATAAAGAGTCCCTCCCCATCCTTCCTGTAGGCCCCCTTTAGGTACTGGAAGGGGCTATAAAGTCTCCCCAGAGTCTTCTCTTCTCCAGACTGAACAACCCCAACTCTCTCAGCCTGTCCTCATAGCATAGGTGCTCCAGACCCCGGACCATTTTCATGGCCCTCTGCTGGACCTGTTCCAACAGGTCCATGTCTATGTGGGGTCTCACCAGAGCAGAGTAGAGGAGGAGAGTCATCTCCTTCGACTTGCTGGCCATGCTTCTTTTGATGCAGTCCAGGATGCGGTTGGCTTAGAAATCTAAATCATTCACAGGAAAAGTGTGGAATTCTCTTCCTCAGTTCTTAATACAATGTTGTCTTCTTTCCTCAGTTGATGGACTTGAGCCTTGAGGTATTTTGCTATCTCAAAGCTCCCTGAATCACAGCCTTCAAAGATGTACCTGGATGCCTACTCCATTTTGGGCAGCACCTCTGTAGTTCAAAGGAACTTCTCAGGTTTGCCTGGCAGATAGGAGAAGGTCTGAGTGACGCATTAAAGTTTTCTTAATGGACTATTCAATTGCAAATTTTCCATTTTATGTCAGTCATCTACGCATTTGTGTGACTGCAATATGGTGGGCTGAGGACTCTTTAAACATATTTTTCAGAACAGAACTGCAACAAAAATTATTCAGGGAACATACACAAATGTAGGGTAGAAGAGTGGTAAAGCAAAAGTGAGAACAAATTATTTTTATTGAGTTTAAATTCTCTATTTAATAGGTCCTCCATTAAACAGCTGAACAACTAATTCACCTTGCATCTAAAAACTTCACTCCCAATAAAAGAGATGTGCTTTCACAGTAAATTTTAAACAAGCTTACCTAAACACAATGTTTTGCAAAGGCATATCCCTTCCATGGTCTCGAAATGCTAGCACAGAAATTAGTGAACCCAGGACAGTCAAAAGCACCTGTGAAAGAGCAAGCATTCTTTTGTTCCAGCCTTTGCTTAGCATAGCATGAATGTTATGGTACATTTTGGCTGCATTCTTCATCTCTGGCTTTCACATTGCAAAGTATCTCATCAAAGGCTTTTAGTTTAACAGTGAATTCTGCTACCTGACTATCTGAAATAACCACAGAATAGCAACTGTTTCTATATAGAGGATGAAGGAACCAGTCACAAAGCAGCCAGATATTTGTTCATCACATTGTTTTGCTCTGTCGCATATACATACACACCTAATTTTATTTACCTAATATTACCTATTTACCTAATTTTGCTTCTTTTATTTTATATCACTTTAGATACATTTCATTGTCTGTGACCTCTTGAACGGTTTCCTCCTCACTGGGTATCTGTTTTGATTAATATGTGAGACTGGCTTAGTATGATCCTATATTATGCTAAATCTACCAGCAGACTCTTGTCAGATGAATAATGTTATAACTCAGTGTTAAAACAGCTGCTGACACCAATGTTTTTGGCTGACTTGGTCTTTCTTTATACAATAATATTAAATTATTGTGGATAGTAACTACATAATCTAGCTATATGGACAAAGATGTAAAAGAAACAGTGTGCAAGCCTCCATGTGTTCTGATATATGCAATTGAATGCTTATTTTTCTCTGATTCCACACAGTAATTATTGCAGGAACACAGTTTTAATTTTTTAGAACACAAATTAGTTTTACTGACAAAATATGCTTCAAGGATAAAGAGAAAAAAAATCGCGGAAATACTCAATGGAGAAGCCATATTTGATTTTTCTTTTTTTATGGTAATTATGAAAAGAAGTAATTTCTCGTATATACTTTGCAAGGAAATCCTATGATGTTTCACAAATAAAAGATTTGTCTGGGGTTTTTTGCATTTTTGCTTCAAGAAAAAAAAAAAAAAGAAAAAAAAAAATCATCTTTCCATACCTCTTCCTCATAAGCTGTTATATACATTCTTGAAAACAAAGAATGTGTAGTGGGTTAAAGAAGAAATAATGACCTACGTCCATTCTTTCTTTCCTTCTCTCCTCCCTTCTTCACAGATTTGTCTAAAAATGAAATACAAATGAAAATCTATTCAAGTTTAGTAAACTCTACTGCACATGAACTTTCTGAAACATGTTTCTCAAAAACTGTCTCACATCAGACATCAATGTAAATTGCTGTGTTTAACAAAGGTGAGTAAGGCAATCTGCAGGCTATAATATCCTTACTGAAAGCACATATACAGGAACACTGCAGGAAAAGTTTGAATTGTGGGATTTCTTATTCCAGCTGGAATTTAGAAGTGATGGAAACTTCAGTATTCTTGTTAGCTTTAACCTCAAGCTATTTCTGGTCAAAGAGAATTAGATGAGTTTGAGCAATCTCTACATGAAAGCACAATGCTAGATATTTAGCTCATTTTTTTTTTCTTTCAAGGTTCAAACACCAATAATCTGATATTACAGATTTCAGACTGATCCAGTCTTGTATGACTCGTCAAGGCAAAGATTGATAATACACAGCACTTCTCCTTTAAATAAAAGTTAACATTGAAAACATCAGGGTACTTCTGTATTGACAACTAGTGTGGTGTGGTAGAAGCAAGCTAGTAGAACAGAAGACTCAGTGCTGAGGGTCTGATATCCACACCACATATGTTTCATTATCCCTTGCATGTAGCAGTTATGCTGGAGTGGCTCTGGGCCATCCTTAGGGACAGAATTCCAGTTACAGCTAGAGACCACCTTGATGCAGCTCCTTTGATGAAGTTTCATCCAAAAGGAGTCCATGCCTCAAAAACACTCTGCAATGCAAATAAAGTGGGGTAAGTGGAAAGAATTGGGAGTTTCATTTCCAAAGCTCTTTGCTGATCCGAATAAAATTGCTAATGCTGATGCACTCTCCACACATCTGGCACATTTTAATATATTTTCTTACCTTTGCTTCTTCATTTGAAATTCTAGCAGGATAAAAAGGGCAATGCAAACACTTTCTTTTTAGTGGATCTTGGTTTCAATGTTTATTTCATTTATTTTTCTATTAAGAATTTGAGCATTTCAGTCCTAAATGAATAGATTAAAGAATATAAATGCAAACAGATTACTTTGAAAAGACTACCAGGTTTGTGCACACGGTAGGTTGCAGCAGGATTTTCACAGGGTTACTTAGCGGATGATTTCACTGTGAATGTTGGACACTGACATAATCTCTTAAGAGACCAGTCATCCAATAGCAGAAACATCTGAGAGTCATAGCAGCACATAATATCAATGATCAGTGACCTACAAAGGTTATAAATACACTGTAACTGTCTATTTTGTCTAAAATCTGCTTACTTAAGGATATACCAGAGCCGTACACTCCTTTAAAGAAGTCCATAAATACGAATTTCCATGATGGATGGTGACTATTTGGCATGAGCTGTTATCCTTTATTAGGACAGTAGTCTGCATTTTTAACATCCACAGCATTTGCCCAGGTAAATTTTCTTGAACACCAGGTTGAGACTGCGTTTCAAAATCTTTCAACCTGTGAAATTTTATTTCATGGAATATTACTAATTCTATTCCTCAGAAATTTCACATTGGATTTTATGGGAATTTACTGCAGGACATTTGTACTTAATTGCCAAATCATCATTTTGGGGTCATGATTGCATTTGTTTGCTCCCTTTAATGTAAAAGGAAATAGCTGGGATAACCCTAGATTTGCTATATTAGTCTTGCATGATTTATCCAAACTTCCATGGTATGCTAACAATTTTCTGTTGAAAAATTGTTGCTGATTGTCCAAGGAGACCACTGCCAGGTCTCCCTTTGTCTAGGGAACAGCTAGTAAGATGCCTAAAACTGTATATCTACCTAAAGATTAGTCAAGTGAAGAAAATTTCTAGAAAAAAGGTGGAAAAGAATGAATGAAACAATGTGAGTTCCTCCCTTTTTACAGCTACAGACCTTGTCAGAATGAGAGAAGAAAAAAATCATTCGTAGAAATTGTACTCCCTTTCAGCTGTTTTCTCTCCAAGCTTAATTATTTACACAGGTTAGTGCTGGCAAATAGTTTCTGCATTGAACTCCACTGGAATCAAGAGAGACCAAGGCAGAATACAGAGTGTAAAAAGTTAGTGTTTAGACTCAGTTTTATGTGGATTAATTTCCATATATTCTAAAATCTATATAACTATGATTTATTTCTTTATACAGGTATACAGTAGGTAGTTAATGTATCAGCAAGAATTGTAACCTTTAGTAGCATCAGCACTTTGTTGATGAAATGAAACATCTTTCTACCTTGCTAATTCTAGCCGTATAATAAATGTCATTTTAACTAATCTTCTATGATACCGTTACTTATGCTGTTTACCCAATGTACTAACTTTTTGGGCCCCAACCAGAAGGCAAAAGCCATGTACTACTTACTCAAAGTCAGTACTTGGTCTCTGCTTTCACAGAAAGATGGTTAGACCTACTACGTGTCAATTCACAGTAGCCAGGACTTGCTACATCAGGCCAACTGAGACGTCAGGAAACAAGTCAGGAAACTTTAATATAGCGGATCTTTATGTTGGTGTAGCTGTGATTTCCCCCCCACTTTCCAGTATTAGATGTGACTTTTCCCTGATTTTAAGTCTTACAGGCAAACAGTAGTGATCCTGAAAAATTCTATGGGGCTTGTCTGATCATGCTTAAACCTCTAGTGAACCATCCTCTGCAGCTCAGCAAACGAACAATTTAAATTTTTCAAGAGTGAGAGTGAAAGGTTATTCCAAAGGAAAGCAATTTCAAAAGAATCTCTATGACACCTTGGGAAAAAAAAAAGGTACAGCAAGTAAGCATCCTTTGTCCCCCCAGGTAGCATTATATTCTTATTATTAACATTTCTTATGCTGTTCTATTCAACCAAAGGGGTTTCAATTCTGTTTGCACAGGAATGGAACTTGATGCAGCAATGGGTTTTCATTAAATTGAACTTACAGTAGCTTATGGTGACCATCAACAAGGCATAAAGGGAGAATTAACTGAGGGCTTACTGTCATTGCATTGCTTGAGCCAAGCGTTCACTGGAGCTCACTCAGGAGAAAAAAAATAATATATTGGAATGATTTC
>VXBO01014502.1:164129-218471 GCA_013400135.1 Rhinoptilus africanus
CTTCCTTCCTGAGGGAGGGGAGCAATAGAAATGACAGCTCCTAGCCCAAAACTTAGATCCTGCCACAAAATGCTTAAGACTTACCCTCCAGCAAAAAATGCAGCTTGTTTGTGAGTCCATGCTGTCCAAACAACCAGTATGCTCAATATTGTTCACTGGAGAGATTGTCCACAGCTGGAAAAGAGTTTAGGAATATTTTAATACTGCTAAATAAATTATTATTTATCAGTTACTCACTCAGTGCTAGTTATCATACAAGTCTTGTCCATTTTATCAATTATATGTAATCTTTCCATACATGAGATAAATTTATCAACATCAAGCATGATGAATGTTGCTGAGATCAACCTGTCTGCACAAAGAATTAGATGCCTTCCCTGCAAGAAATGGAAAATTCACTTTTTCCACTCCATTTTGTTGTCACCAACCTAATTTGAAGTATCATTTCAATTTCCCTGAACCGTTGGTACTAATTAATCTAGAAAAAAACTCGGAAGTTTAAACTATTTTTTTTGAGTTACAAAATATTTTTTAAATCAAGATGAATGACTTTACTGATTCATATCTAAAACACTCTACAATACATAGTCTGTAATACAAAGATAAGGTAGAGCTATTAATATTCCAGAGTTCTTTCTGTGAAGGCATTAAAATAAATGTGTATTAATAACATTTTAATAAAAACTGACATTATTCTGCCCATGACATTAATGCTTTGACATAATGGCTATAATATCTTCTCCATAATGTGATCAAATGATATTAAAAAGGAAATAGACAAGAAAATGCATTACAAAGAAGGGCCCATATATATTAAATAATGTCATCATTAAAACAATAATAAAAAGAACTCGTACATTAAATTATGTAAAATATAAAAATTGATACTCTTATTGGATAGACATGTTTGCCGTGAATTTAAACAATATTGTGATGACTGCAGACAAAGATGACTTATTTGCATACTTACCCTTACCTTTTCAAAGTGTACAATTAATAGTTTATTAATGAAAAGCACATTGTTCTTTGCAACAGAGTTCTGAGTCATGTTATTAATATCGTTATTTCCTACTTTGTTTTTTAACTGTAGGATTTTTAATGTGGGTTCTGTGAGTGGGTAACAAGGACAGTGAATGATCACTGTAGTTTCTGGATGTTTTTGTAAGAAGACATAAGAAATGCACGAGACAGGACTTTTTGTAGTAATAACTGATTTGTTCGTGAATTATTCAAGAAAGAGTGAATCACACCAACATTGACTAATGTAAGATTTAGGACTGGTGTACACCGATCATCTGATCATCTTTGCAAACTGTGGCGTTTGGGCCTTGCTAAGCCTTTTCCAAGCTATGTCATCTCCATAAATATCTTCAACATTTCTATTTTACCACAGCTCTAAGCTACTTCATTCATTTTAAAGATCTCAGTTTCTCGTTATGGCCTTCTGTTCTTTCTGTCCTAATGTCAAACATTAGATGTATAGACTTTACTATGCCAGAAAACACCAGAAAAATAGTGGATTTTTTCATGTCAAGTGTTAATAAGATCCAAAAGTCTATCTGCAGAAAGATACGAAACTGAATAAGAGCAATCACAGGCTCTGTTTTCTTGAGAATCCCTGCCAGAAACCTATTTAAAACAGGAATGAAAACAGAGAAAAATAATTGAGATGATTAGCCATATTTCTGATAAATTTCTCTTTGTAGGTAGCATTAGTCATTCTCACATATTCGTTTACTCAGTATTTTGCACAGTTGAATGTTCAGATTTCTTTATTCTACAGCATCAAGAAAGTTTACTGATTTTGATGGTTCATTTAATTGCTCTACAGTTCTCAGAGCAATGAAATCATCTACTCACTTTGGGCCTTTACTTTTGCGAGGGGTAACATCCAGTTTGCATGAAGCATGGTTTTTCTTGCCTTACACGGCAATATGGGATACTCTTCAGTAAATGTCTCCAGTTTTTCCTTATCTATCTTGCTGTCTAGTCCTTCCAGTGACTATACTTCCTTGATGATTCCAAAGCCTCAATACAGCAACTTTATGAACTTCTTCAGCATGAAAAAATTCCAAATGAATTTCTCCGCAAATATTAAAAATCCAAGAAATATTTTGGATTTCAACAAAAATATTGATTTTGAATCAAAACATATGTTTTGATGATTTTGAAGCATTTCATGACAGCCTAGAACTTTTTATTTAGTAAACTAGTTAAAATAAGCCACTTAATAATTAAAAAAAAAGATAAGTCATTCTTTTCTTAGTGGAGTGTTTTGAGGGGAAAGCCAGCAGTTTCAGCAGTTTTTTACCAGTCTGTCTTCTGAGGAAGAAACCAAGTAATAGCCAATAGGTTTTCTGCGTGAGCTGACAGACACAGTTCTAGCAAAACAAGCCAAACAGGACAAGTACATTTGTTTGTGATCATGAAGTAATTTACCAGTATTTCAAAGTACTTCACCCAGTGGTTATAACCTCTTTGTCTCCTCTAGGGCAGACAAGCCTTCATTGTAACATTTTCGCTTTAATATTGGTAGCGTCGCCGTAAGATTTACTGATTGCCCACTTGATGTTACGATCACCTCATTTTCTTTGGAGTTTCTTTTAAGAGGACAGTGACCTACTGCCATTCTTTTGCACTGTGTACAATTTATATGGCACCAAAATGCCTCCAGGTTCAATGTGCACTATTGAGAGTAAAATAAATTATACCCATAGGTTCTCTTTTGACTGTTTAATAGCATAGAATAAGTTCAAAAGGAGAAAAAAATGGCCAAACCAGGAAAGTAGAATCAATTCTATCATATATCGTTTGGAGTTCGTTTTGGAAGAATGTATATTTTGAATGTATATGTTTTCACCACTGAAACAGAGGTTTATCTAAATAAATATAGACAATAGAAAATCCCACATATCAAATAAAATATTAATTAAAATACCAAAGTATGCTTACCTGAATATTTTTAGATATTTCTCATATTAAATTGTTTCAATTATGATTTTAATTAAATACTAACCTGTTTATAAAAATAAGAAATTCTGCAGAGAAATGCTGTTCTATTTCATGTTAATGATTAAAGTATGAAAATGAAAAAATTTTCATGGAATTTGGAATAGAAGTTGTAAAAGGCTTTTAGCAATACTTAACAGTAGTTATCAGAAATAAAGCAAATTAATACTTCATGAGGAAGTCTCAAGTTTAAAGAACAGTTCAGTAAAAGAAGCCTTTAAAATTTTAGCAAAATTGTCCTTGAGAGTGAACTGATGGTAGTCATTTCATCTGGATTGTAATGGAAAAAAAAATAGAACCATCAATATGGTATTAGGTTTTGATCGTGTTTTGTTTGTTTTTTTTTTAATTTACTGTCGAAAGATACAACATTATAGTCCTGAAATATGTAATTTCTTGAAATCAGTGGGATGTGTATGTGTCAGGCAGGCAGAGAGGACTCAGCAGAGAAAAACAGGAAGGGGATGTTGAAATAGGTTAGGGACACATGTAAGGCCAACTCAACCTGCAGCAACCCTGAGTAAGCACAGGGCAAGTGTTCATTTGATTCTTAACCAATGCGTGTATTACATCCTCCCTCAAACCACGGGTGCAGGTGGGCCTATGCTTATATTTCAGCTATAGTGGCTGAACTGGGATTTTAAATTCACTTCTCTTGCACTAGCTTCAGACAGCCAGAACATACTGCTTGAAGAAGTAATTTTTTTGATTGTCACAACTGTTTGCTTCAATGTGTGCAAGTCATTCCTGTGGGTATAACTGAGAGAACAGCAAGCAATCAACCAAGTAATTTAAAGTTAATAGCCTAAGAAGCAGTATGATCAATCCTAAGGTAACGACTGTAGCTTTTCAGATTATTTTGCACTGATTTCTTCTAATTTTTTTTAACCACATCCTAATTTTATTTAATATATGGTTTTCATTGAAACAGAGCAACTTTTTGTGTAGACAAGCTTATAGTTGTACGAATTTGCTTTCCCTTGCAAGGAAGAGGGGAAAAAACCAACTTACTGCCTGCATTAGTAATACATGCAACGCCTGCATATGGCAGTTCTGACTTTACTCAAATTCACTTTGTTCATTTGCTCTTCCCTGCTCATATTCCATATAACCTGTATGAAGATGAAAATCCTCTTTGTGGGAATACAATCTGAACCACCTGAAGATCTTTAGAAATACATATAACAGAATCATACGGTGTCAGGGCCTTGAGGGCACTAATTAGGCTTAAATACCCTGATGAGCCCCACCTGGGACCCCTGCCCACACCCTTCCCAGGAGTTACTTTACACACAGCCTCCAGCCCATGACATGATAGTGTGATCTAAGTCAATTATTTATTGACACACCCAAGCATAAATTCTCTACAGATTTTGCTGTTTTGGTTCTTTCTTTTTCCTCAGGAAGAGTGTCCCAGATGAGAGAAAGCCACTTAGAGCACCCTGTTCAGTGATGCATTTTCTGTAGAACCAGGGGGTGGTTGGTTAAGGTCTTACAATGGACTTTGACTGCTTAAGTTAAAAGTGCTTTCATTTGTGTGAGTGCATACTAGCACCCCAGACAGTGACCTTAGGCACATAATCCGTAATACACTGTATCCCCTTCACCTTCTTCCTCTGATTTATGGCATCTGATAACGAAGCTGAAAGCCCAGGACGCGGAAGAACAGTGCCAGTCCCACCCTAGGAAGCTGTTAAAATTTTAGTGATCATAATTGACAAATTTCTTACCAGAGAAATAGTGGTGGGTTTCAGGCATCTTTCCCAAACTAACTAGACCTCAGTGTAACCATATGTTATAGGCAAACCAAGGGATTTCAGGATGGAAACAGCTTCTGCAGAGCTAAACTAGTCACTTTCTTGTGTTTCTATAGAAGCTGTAAAATAACTGCCTGGTCAGCCTTTCTTCTGAGACGCCTTTCACCTTAGTAGATTTGTACTGAATTCTTGTTCTGAAGTCACAGCTTCCAAAGACAGATGAATTATAAGCAGCTGGCGCTGTAGTACATTGCCCATTCAACATCAGACACTGCCTTTGCTTTGGTTCAGTTCTACGTTTGGGAAAAAAACCCACTGCACATGTGCTTGATATTTATTTTGATATGTTTTCTGTATCTTACTGAAAATCCACTCATCTTGTGGAGTTGCCCTGCACACTTCTCTATCATCAGACCGCAGATGATTTTCTTCTCTTAATCTTCTCAATGAATTCAAAACAGATTTTGACACCTCCAAACATTCTTCAAAAAACACCTTATTTTTGACCAGATTTTATTGCCAGAGCACATGGAATTTGGTGTTTTCGTTATATACTCAGCCTAAGGAAACCTTGAAGATCCTTGATTTTGATTCACAGAATAATTGCAATTTACTTCAGTTGGTTCTCCAAAATATGTCGTTGACCTGGTTTATGATATTGTACCCCAATTACCTAAATTGGTGTTTGAGATAACTTTTGCTTTTGGGTGTCAGAATTTAATTGCCATCTGATTTGAATAAAATAAATTGACAGAGCACAATAATTCTTTTAAATCCTTATTCTTTATGAACTAAAAGTATTTTTTTAAGATTTTCATTTATTTTATAAAAAATTGTGTCCTTGTGAACTTCTGACTTAACGTGCCTGCCATATTATCTGTTTATAATTATTCTGTGAAGTCAAGAACATCAAAAACTTTCTTAATTTTCCTGTTGGTTTCATGAAATATCTAATTTAGCTTTAAGATATAGTACATTATTAAATGGTCATTTGCATGGAAATTGTCATCAAAAAAGGAATTTTGTAGCAATGCCTGGACTTAATTTTCAGTTTAGCCTCCAGAGTGAGCTACCAATCATTTCCAGAAATTGTTATGGTCAAATCCAGCAGGTATATTTAGAAATTGCTCTGTAATCTTCTGTGCAGATGTTTCATTCTCTTCCTGAAACCTCTAGGCTTATAAAGGTCACACCAGGGCAACACAGAAGTGGAGCACAAACTGCCAATTGCAGGTTTGGAGAAAGGTTGTTTCCTTTGACAAGCAAGTGAAGGAAAAGCTGGAAGTCTGGAAAGAGCTATGGATAAACACTGCTGTCATTTACTCCCAGCTGATTTCATCGTGGCTGCAGTGGGTGTTTAACTGCAGAGTTTATCATAAAATTTCAGATAGGGCCTGCTAAAAAACAGAAATCTTATAAGTTAGTCTAGCCATTTGTTGGGTTTTTCCTGAGCTTTAGGCTTATGGTTATTAAAATCTTACACACATCACTTGGCAATGTAATCTATAGATAATCATTATCTATAGATAATATAAAGAAAAAATTCAAAATTCTTCTATGCAGTTTGGAAAGAATTCTGACTCATGATTGGGTAGCTGGAAGGACAAAAAGGATATAATTTTATCATTATCTCTCTGTCCTGTGTCCTGGGTGCAGAACTGGTAATGCACTCAGTCTGGTGAGAGAACGTGTGCTGTTCTCTCCTCAGAGCATTCTTCATGTCTGTTCTCTCTCCACCGTGCTTCTAAGGGCATGGCCCAGCAGAGAAGCTGAGTGAGAACTTCATAGAGGCCAAAGCTTGACTCTCCATCAACACTGTGAGAGCTGACGATTAAGACTGAAAGACAGCCCTTCACAAGAACAATTGTAGGCAAAACACAGAAATTTGTTTCAGCCTGAAGGCACTTGACTCTGTATTTATTGATATGAGCTTGGTAGCTTTAACAATCCCAACATACAGTAATTCGGCAAATTATTCCAATTTACAGCTATACTACTTAACCATGATTTCAATACTTCTCAGTCCTTTCCTGTTTGTACTAGGAAGTTGAGTTTTGGGACATATCCTGAAATGCAGGGTATTTAAACTGTGGTAAATGAAGTATGAGCACCTATTTTTTTTTTCAGCTACTTGTTAACACTGCAATTCATATTGAAAAGAACAAAATATTAATTTTAATTAGTTTTCACAAATACAGACATTATTTAACCATTACCCCTAGGGAAATTTCAGCCCCCAAGTTTTAAAATTCTTCCCTATATAACCAAAATCAGAGGTTATTCTGGGAGAATTATTTTTATGGTTTTGTTTTTTTCCTGGCAGAAGAAAAGGGAAACAGCATACTGGTATAAGGATTAGTAGATTAATGTATTTTAGTGACTGTATGCTGAAATGGAAAATATTCTTTTTGGAATGAACTGGTTCCTGGTGGATCACCCAAAGTTCATGCAGCAATTAACATTAATTATTTCAAACATATGCTGAAAACTTTGTAACAGATATTAGCCAGCAAGGTTAATTATTGAATGTGAAAGCAATGCACTGATGTAATAAATACAAGGAAAACTCAAATCTAAGGGGAATGATGCCAACGACCAGAAGAAGAAACTACAATCTGTTCCCATAAGAGTGAGTGCTAATACAGCATATCATTTTCAGACAACCTTGCCCAGCTCTAGTACCTCACAAGACTAATTTGGGATCGTTTTCCCATGGAGAAAATTCCTAAATTGCCATACATATCTCATTCCTTTCCCACTCCTGAGACTAATATCTGACACAAAAGACATCATAAAGCCTTTTTCAGAATCCTGCTTGGTCTTCACATTAAGTTAGAAGAAATAGATTTCAACTAATGTTGGAGTTGGACTCTGCTTCAAAATGAAGAGTTACTGATTCATAATAATTTTTTTTCTAAAATTTCCGCTGTTCCTTTTGTGCTAACAAACACTGCATTGCTAAGGAAAATTTTGATGCTTTACTTCAGAACAGCAGTTCTAGATTAAAACATTTGATTACATAGAAATTATAGATAACCTTTGGGCACTCGTTATTATATTTATTAGATTTCAGTGATGCCACCTTTCTTTTCTCTACTTTGATTGGTTTTGTTGGAATTATTAAGTAAAACAAAAAAAAATCTAAAAATAGAAAAATATTAAACAGATATTTTTCACAAGCAGCCTCTGACCCTCATTAAGTATAGTTTCCTGATGTTGTACAATTTAACCTGGTAGGAGTAATTGGTTCTGTGTGATTTCCTCAATTGTATGTCTTGTAGCTGTTTCAGCTGTTTTCCAATAGTCATATTGATTTTGAAACTTTGCCAATATTCTGGGGTTTGTTGCTATGCAAACAATTGAATGTTAGCCTTTAAAAATATTGATCCATTTCCAAGAAGACTCAGAAATTTTTTTGTTTTCAGCTTTTACATGATATAGTAAATTTATTACTTCTAAGGAAGAGGAGTAAATAATTTTATAATCATATTTTATTTTAAGCAAATGGGCACAAGATAAACACATTGACTTGCTCTTGTTTTCAGTTCACTCTCTTAAATAAGAACTAACTCAACTAGTAGAACACTGATTTTCAAAGAATTTCAATATGCTCAGCAGCTCATTGGCCTATGCCCTTTCTGAATGCACAAAAATTAATACCAGAAAAATCAGAAACGAAGCTCACAAAATTTAGTTCTGTCCTGGATTTGAAGACCTCAAAGTGTGGATTTCCTTCTGTTAGCTGTAACTTCACAAGTGCGGCAGTTTTCTCCTGTTCCTTTAATACAAAATGCTTACAAAAGTTAATGAAGGCAACATTTGGCTTAAATTAGAGTGAGATAGTAATTTTATATTTATCGAGATGTTAAGGGGAGCGAGGTTAAACTGGAAGTCATATTCTAACGCAATCTGAAATAAAAAGTCAAGTTCTGCAGAAAGCAATTAAAAAGAAAGCGGGGGAGGGGACGCAGAAACATGATCCGGGGTGAGAAAGAAATAAACTCTCCTACCAGTCTGTATTAAAGCAGATTAAATTTATAAGGTCTGTCAGAGAGACTGTAATGACCAGTGCAGCAAAAACTGTGTCATATGTTGTTTGACTCAAATGTAAACAGATTGCTTACTGACACAGGGAGAGCTCGTGGTGCAGCGGCCTCCCTGCGGATCATGGAGAGGAACAAGACATAAAAAAAACAAAAAGAAGAATTTGACATTTTTCCTTTTTTTTTCTAGAAAGCTGATGTAGTATTTTAGATGTGCATTAAAAGGAAATGGGCCAAAAGCAGGCCAGACAGATATATTATTTATGGGACTAGGTTTTAATTCTGTCATAATAACTTCCTTCTGGGTTGGATTCAACAGAATAGGCTTTTTTCCAGGTTCCATTGAGATATAGGCAGTATCCTGCCAGGACAGCTCGTGAGAGATATTACTACAGAAACTGGGTTTGACCTGAAATACAAATGCTAGCTTAACCCTCAAGCAGGATCCAAATACTTTTCTTAGTCTACATGTAATGAAATACTTGTGTTTAATTACCTGCTTAGTTCATACAAATGAACCCTTCTCCACCTCCTAGTGTTCAGAGGATGTCTAATAGAGGATGATAACATAGGAACTGATCTTCTGCTAGGGTAAGTTAGTGGAGCTGTGCCAGCTGAAATCAACCATGGATCTGGCCAATAGACAGCAGGTTTTGTTGAGCTTTTACGTGATGTTCTTTAACTTGATGTTGATTTATTTTTCTGTTTTAAATGGCAGAATTTAAATGATAGCATGCTATTATCTCAGCAATGTAACATAATCTCCAAATCCCTGCATCAAAAACCATAAGGTTGACATATTATTAGATTTCCATCGTTTTTTTACTGACATCCTTTTACTATTGTCTTGAGATGGTAATGTCTCGCAGCATAGTGGCATTGAAATTATTTTTTTATCAGCTTGACATGACATTGTCTCCATGGACTTGTACTGACACAACAAATGGAGAATTACTGTTGCCATTTTGTACAGAAAAAATTTTCCACACTCACTAAACAATTTTGTTTTCACAATACAATGATCCACTTTAATAACAGCTTTCAATTTTAGATGGCTATTCTTTATTCTCTTTTTTCCCTTGAGCTTGTTACTGTAAAAAACCTATAAAATGAAAGCAGAGTTTCACCTCTGCTCATCTAAAATGGCTTCACATATTGAAACCGATTTAGTTAAAAATAAAAGCAAAATAAAAAAAACCCCACAGTTATTTACAACAGAGATGTAAAACTGCTCACATAAAATAGGAAAAAATACTGAATTTTAAGTCTGACTGATCTGAGGATTTATACTTGTCTTCTACAAGATTTTTTTTTATATGTCTATAAAGTTGTATAAAAATTCAGTGGGTTTGTTATCTTCCTTTCATTTCCTATTTAACTGAATATCAACATACAGACAAGAAAACCAACAAGAAAACCTTTTCTGAAGTGCTGTGTTCAGGAATTCCAACTCAGATAGCCATTTAGACAAAATTGTATGCAGAACAGTATCAAAACATTGTGGTTCCAGTTTTCATGATTTGCCATCTCGACCACATTTCTATTACTTTCATATTCCAAGCCAAGGCCAAGTTTGTGAAACACGGTCTAAAGGAAAGATAATTGGAATGAGATCATTTTCATATCATAGTGTTTGTCTTTAAGATCCTTTTCATTAGTGACCCTGACATAAAAACTGGCAACTAGCAAAATTTTTTAACGGCTCAGAGTTTGAAAGTACTGTCTAAACCTATAAGGGTCAGACTATCAGCAAGCACTAGATGACATTAAAAACCGGGAATGAGGTGACATTTAATAGTGCATAATAAAAGCTATGTCTCTGTAAAGGTCAACAAGGATGTGTGTTATAAACCTGGAGCTCAACACTGAGCAGAAGATCTGCCTCTGTGATCTAATAATGAAAGAAACCAAAGCTATATCAAGGCAAGTATTTCAAATAGAAAAAAGATTAATTCCATTACACAGGATACTGGAATACAGGACTATAGCTTTGTTGCTAATGTCCTGAGAGATTAATTCAAACTGGAAGACCATCATGCAAGTGTTACCAGGATTCTTCCTAGGAGTGAGATGAAGTGCCTGTCTCATACAAGGAGAGGAAAAAAACTGGGCCCTGCAAAGTAAGTGCTAGCAGACAAAATGGTTTTCTGATCAAGTTTAAGAGAGAATGATATTATTTCTTCTCAGGGAGAAGAAGCATTTCAGTCAGAGGACAATGCTAACACAAAACCAAAGAGGCTCCTGCCAGTTGTAAACATGGTTGGGCTGGTCCTAGAAAATGGTTTCTTCCTAACAAAAAGACAGAAAGGTCTTTCTCTTGAAGCAGGTTTAAGGCCAGATGATAGTGTGGCTAAATGGGTTTCAATACCAAAACACGTTCATCACAGACTTGGATTTTACCAATTGCGGGACTTCCCCAGCCTGCGGGAGAGACACTGCAGCCAGGAGGAATGTCGTATGGGTCAGCGCAGTGGTGTCAGTGCTGTAGTGCATAGTCCAGCGCTGCGGCGTCCCCCGGGCTCCTTGGTCTTTCATGGAGGTTAGAGAGAAAGTCCTGGATCCTGGGCATTGTCATGGGGCTCCTCACCAAAGTCTGTCTTATTTTGTGTTTACCTCCAGTATTCTTAAGTGTCTTTTGTTATAGTTGAGTATAGAATAACTTGCTGATGATGTCTTCTCAAATTGTATAGTTTTCTGATCCACTGTTGCCATTGTTGGTGCTCCCAGTCTTCCTGTTCAGATCACTTTTGGACATGTTCAATAGGCTGAGTATGTAGTTTGGCTGTAAGATTCCTTGAGCACACTGCAACTACTCTATTGCTTGCAAAAGTTTTGGATCATATTTTGTCTATTTTTGTTACAGCAAAAAGTCAGTTAAAGGTCATCAGTTCACGCTAACATCTTTGTTAACTACATCTAATTCATGCTAACTGCTACAATAGTGGGGCCAAGAAACAAGCTGGTTTCAGTCTTAAGACTAAAATTAACATTATATGATTTCTCTTAGAGACATTTTGCTGAGCACAGGTGACTGGACAAAGTTCTATTACAGTACTAAGATCCTCTGTTGCCAAGTTCTTAATGTGGGCCTGCTTTTCATAGTTTTATGCTATTTATAATGTGAGTGACCATGGACTGTCACATAAGCTGAAACTAAGTTTTGTGTGCCATCTCAAAGAGAATAAAAAGTTGTGACACTAGCAATTGTGAAAAGAGAAGAGTATTTAATTCGTAATTGATGGTAATTGATGACAAAGCAGTAGATCTCTTAATTTATGAACACTACAAGTTTGGTCAATGTCAATGCTTGTATGATTGCCTGTTGCTTACACATTTATGAGTAAAAAAACCAGGAGAAACTCCCTTTGAATACCAGCTGACGTATGTGCTTTAATACTAACCAGTTTGAATTGCCTTAAAAATACAAGGTGACTGAGCCATAGTCCACACTTCTGTTCATAAGGAGCATGAGGCTGTATTTTAACACGGGTGAAGCTCAGGAGCACTCTTTTAATAATACAAATTTAATCTTAAATAGACAGGTTGAGGTGACAGCTGAAGAAATATAAACACTTGCTGTCTTTTTCAGAAGCAATGCACACAGTGGAGTGCATCTACAAGTTATAACAGACTTTTAAGCAGTCAAGCCAAAAAGGAGAAACGAGTATATTTAAATGCAAGTCTGAACAATTCAGTGGTTTGAAATATCAGTCAAGTCTCCTTGAACCATGCTGCAGAAACTGATTGAAGTAGCCTGCGAACTTTGAAATGAAGTGAGCTGACACTTCAGGTTAACATTGATTTAACACATATCAGCCTAGATGAACTAATATTGAGTGTAATAGAATGACAGCATGTTATATAAAGAGAGAGCTGTCAGAAGGTAGTTTCTCAAAAAAGTATGTCCAAATTGTTTCTAGGATTTTGGCCTTTATTGCAAACCCACTTCTGCAAAGTTTTAATTACATTATCAGCAACTTGTAATTCCAAGGACCATGAGATTACAAACAAAAAGTAGGTCAGCTGAGGTCATAGCATTCACTAAGAAGATGAATGGAAAATATTCAGCTTGGTTAGCTCTGGATATTATTTTGATATTTTAAGCAGATTGATACTATTGTGAAATTTCTGATACCTGATGGTGTCCTTATTATTGTAAGAATGTAATTAATTTAATTATAAGCCATATTATTATGGCTTCCTTATTTATGCTTACCAACAAAATGATAGTAGAAGCTCCAAGCAGGAGGGCTTTTCAGAATTATTGCCTCCTATCTGTCCTTGGGATTGGAGGACTTTGGACAGAATGTGTGGCAATAGCTAAAAATGTTATAAGAATGTGGAGTAAGTTATCAAAAGGACATAAAATATATTACACATTCAAACTTGAAATAAGTACACTTTCTTCTTCATGAAGGATAAATATTGAAATGGAGGAACATGATGGATGCCGTGCTAAAAGATATATCCAAAAACAAATTAAAAAACTTTTTGTCAAAATACTTGGGGTTTTTTTTTTTTTTGATGTAAGGTTAGATTTCAAAAAATTCTACTGAATATTTTGCCAAGTCTGCACTGTTTATTAGGTAGAGAATTAAGGCACACCAATTTCCATAGCCATTGACAGACTTAAAAGCAAGTTTGACTCCCCTGACAACATGCTCAGGTAACCCTTTACATCTGAGTGACCCAAGTAACACCTCTCAGTGAAAATCCAGTTCAAAATTTAACCTCACACTTCTAGGTCTTATTTACCTTGTTGTTCTGCTCTTAAAAAGAGGGATTGGGTGGTCATAATTCTCCCTCTGACTTTTACATCTCTGAATCTAAGTAAGTATTTGATAGGACATAACAGCTTCTTTTGGGTTAAAAAAAAATAAAGAAAAAATAAAGAAAAAAAAAAGAGACTTAACTTTCACTAGGAGCACAGCCAAAAGCAATATATTTTTCATACTTCAGTACAAAGAACATTTGTATATTCTCCTTCTATAGAAGAATGCATTTCAGCCCATTTTGCAGAGCTGGAGAGCAGATCTGAAACAGCAAATGGCATTATATAAACCCCTGCCATGCATAAAGGTATACTTGGGTCATCCTGACCCAGACTTTGTTAGGAATCTGTTTCTGGTTTTTGTCAATGCAGCTTCAAGTCAAACCTTTACAGTTGGTGGAGGGAGGGTCTACAAACCCATTACCTTTTAAATATGGAATATGGCCCTGGGTGCATATATGTGTGTGTGTGTATATGCATACACCAAAGAATGAAAACAATGTAGAACTGTGAAAAACTTTGGTCTGCTTCTCTGATCAAATATTTATGAAAAGGATATTATGCAACTATTTGTTGCCCAGCACACTGTTTGTGTGCCTATACCTTAATACTCTGTAAGGCCTCCACTAGCTGGAATCAAGCACAACTATGTAGTCAAATATTTGCTCTTAATAAATGCATGAAGTATGGAGCCTTTGACATTTTGCAGGGGGCTTATTTTTTACAAATGGTCTAAAATAGTAAATGGACTACTGAACAAGCTTGGGGTCAGAACTTTTGACCCACGGTGTGCTTACAAATTAACGATCAGGAAGGTAGGCAGAAAGGCTAAGAGGATTAATTGATTACAGTGTCACAGTGAGTGGGTTAACTCACACTGCAGCAGGTTTAGTCTGTCATTGTAAATGGGGAAGGAGATAGAAACAAACAAGCGAAGATCAAAGCTGATCTGGTATAAAATTCTACCTTCATACTTTTTTTTTTTTTATAAAGGATGGCCTTAATCAAAATTTTATTTTTTTCTCTACAATAATCTTCCTACTGAGGATACAAAATTCTTTGCTTTGTGGCTCGAGATGAGGCTATTCTCGCTGTCTAGGGCACAGCAGAGGTCAGATGATCTCACAAGTCCCAATATAGTAATAAAAACTGCTACTAGGCACCCACTTGATTTCACAGCTAATTCTTACCCTCTATTGAAATCACATTACATATAAATAAAGAAATCCAGATTTTATTAGGGTATTTCCCCATATTATCATTTCATTATGAACACACTAGTCAAGAATATGCTTTGAAGTAAAAAGCTGAAAAAAACTACCAATTTTTAACATTTCTTTTTTTTTCTGAGCATGTTTTAGTATCCACAGAGTTTAAAGGATGGAGACAGAGCAAAAGGAAAACAAAAAACTACTGAAGTCAATGAGAAGACAGTTAAAAATCATTTGAAGGCCCACATCCAGTTCACTTCACTCTGTTAGCAAGTGTCTTTTGTTGCAGGCGTAGAACATTGAAAATGAGGTCTAATCACTGCTACCGTGATTATACATGCCTGTAAGCAGTGTAGGTAGTGTAGAGTTGAGAGAGGACTCATGACAAATGTGATATTTGGCTGGTGTATACATTTTACTTAGCATTAGTTAATTATCCAGAGACCATATTCCTACTCTACACTCTCTTTTAAACCTCACACTGACCTTAGTTGTCTAGATTAATGGAATAAGTCTAGTGTCAGAGAAACAGCCAAACTCATTCTTTATTGTAATCCTTAGCATACATCCATGCTATAATTCTATAATATAAATGGAAAATTTTACATTACTATTATAACTGTGTTATAATGACATCAGAATTGTATAATTAATAATTAATAGCTTGTTATAGATTTGATAAAGGACACAATTTCACATATTAATTGAATGTGAAGTGTTTTTTGCAGATGAAAGAGTATAAATCTCCTTGCGAAATCCCAGAAGCTGGCACATACTCTAATTCTCATTCTTTTCAAACATCAAATCCTCTTATATACCCCTTTCTCTAATGACAGAAAAAAGACCCTATCTACATCAATTTTGCCTATTGCCAATATCTTGCTAAATTAAATAACTGAAAATATAAGCACATTTATTTGACAGTTTTTCTTAGGAGTTGCCTTGCTAATTGAGCTTTTACTATGTTGTACTTTCTTCACAGGCACATAAAGAAAACCTCTTATAGATTATGGTCATTGTACTAGCAATGGATTCCATACTATAAGATCATGGATGTTCCAAAACATAACAACGCAACTTTCCAAAATACAAAGCATCATTTAAATAATGCAATTTCTGCTAAAGGACTCCTTATATCAGTTTCTGTTACAAATCCCTTGGGTTTTTTATGCAAATATATGCCCAAATTGGATTTACCTGAGTTGTTTTGCTAACTACTTTTATCATATCCCCTTCCATCCACATGAAGCCACAAATAAAAAGTAGTTAAAGGCAAGTTCATATAAATCAAGGAAATGTATCTGCTCAATTGCACCATCTCATGCATGAATTAATAGCTTTTCACACTAGCTGTCATCCCCAGTGTGATTTCTGAAATACAGCCTTACTCCAGTTGCCTAAAAGTAGGCACATAGTGCTGCCTGAGACATGCTGGGGTTCCTGGTACTCTGCACAGATCCAGTAAATGCAATCTAGAATATACAAAAGAATTTTCAATACATAGAACAGCACATATAGCTTTGATTTCTTATTATTTATTGTTCTTTGTTGCTCTTATCTACAGAAATATATGTACATAAGTACAGAAACTCTTAATCTACTTTGGATAATGAATGCTGATTTTTCTTATAAAAACATATTAGATTACTGAATCTCTCTTGTAAGCAAAAAATATTAAAGACTAGAAATCTATTCTGCTTTATTTAGGTCAAATGAGTGCTACAGGAAGGCTGGGTTAGAACAAAAGATCCCTTCCAGACCAGGATAGTATTCTTAATCAAATGACCAAAGTAAATTATTCAGTCCATTAGATTTGCCTATTTGTAGGCAGAAGCATCTAAATTATTATGATTTACAAGCTAAAGAGAAAGAAAAAGAAAACCTGTCATGCTTCTTTCGCCCTTGGAGTTCTGTTTTGTTTTTTCTCCTCAGACTCAAAGAGCAGACTCTTAAGTGTCTCCTGGATTTAGAGCAACAGTTCAAATTTATAATTAAATTACTGCAGTTTAAGAATTTGCTGTACTTTAATTCAGCTGTGATAACTGCTGTTGTGCATACTGTTATGCCTAGACTTCTGGCAGTTGGAAAAGTTAGCAGAAGAGTTGTTTTTACATTTGCCCAAACTCAGCAAGTACACACAGGCAATCACAGCAATCAGTAGCCATACGGTAAACTTCTGAACTACCAAAATTTAGCAAGTAGCCAGAGCGTTAATGCAACCAGATTTCATGGACTGTTAAGAAGGCAGAGGTAAACATACATTGTTTTGATCATCTCTGTAAGACTGAAAGCCAGAAAATTCTAATTGAGAATATGCTTTTTCTACAAGGTCAAACTACTTAGATGAAAGATGAAGTGTAGTATAAAGACATTCAGTGACAATAAAAGCAGTAGGGCATAAAAACCACTTAAAACAGTACCAAGGAGCAAAGAAAGTGCCATAGTATTTTCATTGCAATTCGTTTGTGGAGTATTTATGGCATGATGACCCTACTCAAGATAAAAAATGCTCATGACAAGGCAAAATCTTTTCTGGTGTTTCAAATGTGCTAAGAAAACAGTAACAGACTGTTTTTACTAAATGAGAGCATTCTATCCAGATTTATATTTCTGTGGACAATATGAAAATACATTCAGTCCCTTGCCTATGTGTAGAACATCCATATACTCCCTTAAAACTTTGGGTGTTTCCTTCACGAAGTGAATAAAACTACAACAATATGTGAAAAGAAGGTAAAGGGGTGGGGCAGGGGAAGAATATTTGATCTTATTTAATCTAATAATGTAATACAAAATCAGCCTGCTTACAAAAATTCTGATCATTTTATAGGATACAAGAGAGAATCTTTGGTGAAGATTTGTAAATATGCAACACAAAAATTTTCCCTGAACTTCTACTAGGATGGTAGTGCTACTTGAAAATAGAAAAAGACCAAAAGCAAGACAAGGGAATAAAAGTAGGGACTCCACTCAGTATGAGTATCCTCTGACTCTTTGCATCTTTGCAGAAAGCATTTGAGAATAAGTAGGTGGCTGGTCTGCATCACGATCTGGAAGATGGTCTATGGTGACACAAAGCAGAGAGCAAGCTTTTTCAGCCACATAATATTCACTATAGCTAGCAAGTAATGCTGTCCATTGCTGGAGTTGAAAATAGACTTGGAGTTTACAACAGATTGTGAGTATCTCATTACCTTTCAGTGGTACTAGCAAAAAACCACAAACAAACAAACAAAGAAACCAGAAAACTCCTTTGAAAATTTATGTAGCTTTACATAAATGAATTGTAATTATGTACCCAAATATGACTTGCAAATCTTCAGATTAACAACACATAGCTAATAAACTTAACACATACTTAGCATCGGGTAACTATGCCCTGTGAAATACTTTAAACAGGAAAAACAGTGTTAATAACTCCCTTTAAGGACATAGTTCTCTCGTACAGATCCTAACACCCTGCCTTACTTTAGCTAACTTTCAAAACAGAGCAGTTTTGCACTGGATTTCTCCAAGAATTTCCAGGATTTTCCAAGAATTACGATTTATCATTGTGACAGCAATTGCTTCCCATTGAAAATAAAACAGCTAGTGACAGAAGCTGATGTTTCAATACAAAGCAGAACATGTATTATGAACAGTGGGGTGTGGGAAGACAAGACTGCTGTAGCAGGTTGGACATTGACTCAATAGATAGGGCAAAACATCATTAGCTCATTTATTTATGTGGGTGGGTGAAGTATTCTCCTAGCAGAGAAATCATTCTGCCATCTAGTAGGCCTGGGATTCTATGATTCTATGGGTTCTCTGGGATTCATCTGTTTGCCTTACTTATATGACTTGAATTTATATAATTTCCTTCTCTAGAAAACCTACTAAACAGAGAGCAGAACAACTGAGTATCTCAGCTATACCCAAAGAATTTCTCTTCTGTTTTATCTGGGAAAGCATTGAGAAGCCAATGTCTGACATCAAGCTCCCAAACTTAAATTCACAGATGTTGACAGAAGAAAAAGTAGAATACATATTTAGATTTAAAAAGAAAAGTGTATTTCAAGGAACATCAACCAGTGACAAAGCTTTTCATGAGGAAAAGCTTGACAAATGAAATTAAATATAGAGAATAAGAAGATTTTGAGAAACTACAAAATAAGGTAAGTCTGAATGTCACAGGAACACAAACACCTTCTTTTACTGTTACTAACAATAAAAATATAAAATAACCAGGCATAATGAATAGCATAACTATCGTTGATATATATACATTTAATTATTTTATTTTCTGTTAGCATAACTATATTGATCTATGTTACTAAACTTGAATTCAATGTATGTTCTTGGTAATGACAATATTTGTTACTTTGCTATTCATTTTATTACTTAGTCTCTTAAGGTTATCTTCTTGTAATACCTTATTCTATATAATACAGTTATTTCTATTAAATATTTTTTTAAAAATCCATAAGAGCTCTGTATTTGCTTGGTCTTAGATTTTGAGGAGGGGAAAGGAATCAAAGTAATCCAAACTGTTATCCCTTCTCCTGGTGTAGCTTGTATATGTATAAGGCCTTCACCTAAGATGGTGGGTTTGTAACTCAGTCTGAGGAAGAATTGAGTGAAAATATCAGTCAGCTCTTCTATTAAAAAGAGACTTTTTTTTTTCCTTCCCTTTTGGTTTAAAACGTTTTGTACGGCAGGTGAGCTTTCTTGTTGAAATATGTAGAATACTTGAAGGTTAGTTTGTGATGGGGCTGCTTTGAGGACTTCCAGAAAAAGGGCTCAAGCTGAAACACAGTTGACTGTAACAGATTGATTTAATTTTCAAAGCTACATTTATCATAGAATCATAGGGTTGGAAGGGACCTCGAAAGATCATCTAGTCCACCCCCCCTGCCAGAGCAGGGTCACCTAGAGCACATCACCCAGGAACGCGTCCAGGCGGGTTTTGAATGTCTCCAGTGAAGGAGACTCCACAACCTCTCTGGGCAGCCTGTTCCAGTGCTCTGTCACTCTCACAGTAAAAAAATTCTTCCTGATATCCCTCTTGAATCTCCTATGCTCCAATTTGCATCCATTACTCCTTGTCCTAATAGACTTCAAAATTGGAATTTGAGTTGTAACATTTCTTTTTCCCTGTCATTTCCGCTTGGATTTAAGATGATGAGTACTTAAATATCTGGATTCCCTAATTAATTATTTTTGTTGACTGCTTAAAGTGATGTGTGTGTGTATGCATTTGTGTGCATTTTTGAAAAAAAAATATACTAATCGATAATATCTGTTGAGAGAAGGAGAAAGGGTTTCTAATGCTTTTTTTTTACTACTTTGTTGGCCTGAATTATGCTATATAGCACATGTAGTTCGAGAACACATAGAATATGATTCTATATCTTAACAGGTGCCAGGGTGGGGTTTTTTTAATCACTTCCTTCCGTAAACCTGTGACTCTGAAACAGACACATTACTGTCAAAATATTTGGTTTTGTATCACATTTTCCCTATGTAGAGAGGCAGTTTAGTATGTAAGCAAGTAATTGTAAGTAAGTATGTAAATGTAAGTAAGATAATTCCTTGTTGCCAATGTGCCAGTCCTTAACAAATGTCTTTTGAAAGTTAGATCTTGTTAACTTAAATTTGCTGTTGCTTATGTCTCAGTATGCCATGACCCAAGGCTAGTTGCAGGTTCAAAAATGTTGTCTTTTTTGAAAACCACATAACAGTGACAAAACATGAACACAGTTCTACTGGCATGGTTCCAGGTCAGCTCATAAGTGGAAAGAGCTTATGCTGCCCTGATTAGACTTCCAAAAGATGTGAGAAGCTAGGAAGCCATCAAGTTTGAAAGCAGTCTGAAATCCCTCAACTCAAATCTTTTGCCTCAAATACAGTACTAGCAATAGAGAGACCACTTATTTTTCTTCTTTTGGATTATAAAAAATATTTTTTTTCATCTTTTATGAGAATTCTTATTTACAGTATCTCAAAGCTACCATAATACTCATGCCTACTACAAGACTGACCTCATTTAATAAAGAAGTTTAATAAACAGGATTGGATGCTAGAAACTACACTACTAAAACAGTAACTGTGGATGTGATGGGTTTATGACAGTTACTGAAACTCTTGGGCATATTTTCTAGCTTTGTGAGAGATACAACTGTGCAACTCTAACATTCCATTAACATATAATATGATTTCTTTTCATAGGGGGCTTGAATTCCTTCACAAGAAAAGTGTATGTCATCTAATTTCTTGGTCACCAAGGACTGCATATTGTCATCTTTAATTTCCATATCAAGTGTTTTGTGTAATCAGTTTCTTCCCATGATACTATCACTGCAGTGTTAGGATACAGTGCTAGTTACAGTGTTCCCTTCCAGTCTTCTGTTAGGTTCAAGGATATCTCCATCATTAATATCCGTACTCTGATATTACTCTAGGAATATCCCAGAATCTCTTTTTGCTTGAATAGGAGTTATCAGACTAATAGGATCTCATGAGAACTTATTAATTCTTCTTGTTTGTGTTACCTGGTATTATCCTTCTGTCATTTCCGAGCAGTTGTGTAATTCACTCATTTAATTTAATTTATGGAATTATGCTGCATAAGAAGCAGGCAGAAACTGGGTTTTTGGATTTTTTAAGGTGCACTTTCTTCATTGGAATATATTCTTCTCATTGGAATATATTCTTTTCATATACTTTATATCAAATAAAACTTTTTTTTTTCTTTAGGGAATACTTCTCCATGCCATACATACAGACTTCTCAGAAGACAATAAATACACCTGCTGTGATCTGATACACAATGATTAAAATCATCAAATCATAGGGTTGGAAGGGACCTCTGGAGATCATCTAGTCCAACTGCTCTGCCAGAGCAGGGCCACCTTAGAGCAGGTTACACAGGAACGCGTCCAGGCGGGTTTTGAATGTCTCCAGAGACGGAGACTCCACCACCTCCCTGGGCAGCTTGTTCCAGGGCTCTGCCACCCTCAAGGTAAAGAAGTTCCTCCTCATGTTTAGGTGGAACTTCCTATACTCAAGTTTGTGCCCATTCCCTCTTGTCCTGTCACTGGGCACCACTGAAACGAGCCTGGCTCCATCTTCCTGACACCCATCCTTTAAGTAATTATAAGCATTAGATTGTGTCAAGGGAGATGGCTGATATTTCCCACAGTACGCGCTGTTCCACCCTGTAACTCATATTAAAAACCAGCACATTTTAAATAATTTTCTTAGTCTCTTTATTGTATTTAAAAATAAAACGGAAGTCATGTGCTGCTTGTCCCTTTTGAGCTCCCCCAGGAAGTACTTCCCACTTAACCTAATTCTTTATGTTGTAATATCCCCAAATTATTCTTGCAATGTTTTAAGACCATTTTTCACATTGGTCCATTTCTATCTGTAAATATATTTGATAATGTAAATGTAAAATTAAAGGGTTTTTTAATTACAGATCTCACAATTTACCTGAAATTAAGTTATAACATCTATCTGCCAAATGGTAATTTCATTGACATCTGATCTGTCCATTGGATGGTTATGATGCATTGGTGAAAACCAAGACTATGCAAGAAAAAATAACCTTGCCTTTTCCCTGTTTACTACTGCAAAGAAGAAATGGGAAGGAAAACCTCAGCAGTCTTGCATCCACTTAGAAAAACACCTCACTGTTAACAGTGTTTCCTCCTAAATAAAAGTGGCAACACAGTTAACAGGAAAACGTATAGTGCTTCTTTTCTCCTTTTACTTTATCCTATTGCTCCTCACTGATGTTATTTACCAACAGGGAAATTTAGTCTCCTTGTGACTAGTGATTTCTGTGAAAGTAGACAGGGGTTAGTAATCCTTATTTTTAAAATTAACCCCTCAACTTTCCATCAAGTGTCTCAACATTTTGCTTAATGCCATTGCGGGATGGATACCATGAGTCTTTCCTACCTCTGCTGAAGGCTTTGGTAGTTCTAACTGCAATGAAAGAACATTTAAGGCCTGTATGATTTGTCTTGAATCTACCACTCCTAGTGACCCGCAGTTCAATATGATTCCTTGCTTACAGTCATGTAAATTAAGAGAAAAAAATCTGTGAAATATTAATATATTCTCTACCAAAATGCAGAACAAGAGTATATCTCAAGCTGGAAGAGAAATCAGACCTTAAATCCAAATTCTATCACTAACTTTACTCAGAAGATTACTTAAAATATGAAATTATTGTTATGTGTGACACAAAGGTAGGTAAAATAGCTGAAAAATTTTATAGGAAAACTAGGAGCTACACTCTCAGCCTTCTGCTGATGTCTTGGTGTACTGACACCCACAGAATTGAACACATTCTTGTTCTGCTAAAGAATGGCTCTTTCCACTGTGTTAGCTAGTGTGAAACCGAAATGAAAGCTTCCCAGGCCTGGGTACAAGAGACATTATTTGCCTCCTTATAGCTATAGGAAAAGTTCAATAGACAGAAAGTACAGTTTGTCACTTGTTCTCTAAGATGGACAGCCCCTACTCAAGTTAAAGACAGCTGTTATACATTCAACAAATAGCTTAGTTCACGCAAACTTAAAGTTCAGCTGTACGTTGAAGAAAAAGGGACACTTAATGGGTATCACGGATTGAAACATTTTGTTTGTAAAACCAGATCTCTGTGACTGCCATTAGCATGTTTATATAGCTGCATTTTTCCTGGACCTGGGAATCTATACAAAGTGTACGTATAAAGCAGACTGAGACACTTAAAAAACAAAGGAAATATGGAAGGAGTTGCTTTTCACAGGTCTGTTCCATCAAACAGCATGATCCCATATTTACTTAGCGAGAATCTTGTCATTGTCTTTAAAGTCAACTGAATGAGACAATTCTTTCTGGAAAAAAACCATAGAAGAAACAGGAAAATTATTTTATGTGTTCATTTACTATTTATTTGTTACCATTTTCCTGTGTAATAGCTCCATGGAGAGACAGTTACGTGTTTGACAGAAGTAATTGTTTATACTGTGTCCCTCAAGGGTCTATACTGGGACCAGAACTGTTTAGTATCTTCATCAATGACAAAGACAGTTGGATCAAGTGCACCCTCAGCAAGTTTTCAGTAAATACCAAGCTGAGCAGTGCAGTAGACAAGGCAGAGGGACGTGATGATGGACCTGGACAAGTTCAAGAAACAGGGCTGTGTAAAGTTCATGAGGTTCAATAAGGTCAAGTGTAGGGTCCTGCACCTGGGTTGGGGCAACCCAGTATCAGTACAGGCTGTGGGAAGAAGGGATTGAGAGCAGCCCTGCCAATAAGGACTTGGGGGTACTGGTGAATGAAAAGCTGAACATGAGCCGGCAATGTGCACTCGCAGCCCAGAAAGTCAACTATATCCTTGGCTGCATCAAAAGAAGCAAGCATGGCCAGCAGGTTGAGGGAGGTAATTCTGACCCTCTACTCCACTCTGGTGAGATCCCACTTGGAGTAGTGTGTCCAGCTCTGAAGCCCTCAACACAAGAAGGATATGGACCTGTTGGAGTGGGTGCAGAGGAGGGCCACAAAGGTGATCAGAGGGCTGGAGCACCTCTCCTGTGAAGACAGGCTGAGAGAATTATGTATGTTCTGGAGTTTGGAGAAGAGAAGGCTCTGGGGAGACCTTATTGTGGGCTTTCAATAGTTAAAGGGGGCTTAGAAGAAGGATGAAGAGAGACTTTTCAGCAGGGCATGTTCTGATTGGAAAAGGGGCAATAGTTTTATCACAGAAAAGGGTAGCTTTACACTGGACATAAGGAAAAAACTTTTCTCTATGAGGATGATGAGACATGGGAATAGATTCCCAGAGAAATTGTGGATTCCCCTTCAAAAAAAAAATATCTTTATTTCCAATCACATTTTCTGGTGTACTAGTTTCTATCTGTTTCTTTTCATCCTATTGCTGTTCACCTCCCAGAGGGTAGAGTGACTTTAGGTTTACCATATAAAATTCCTCCACAGGAAAACAATATTTTTTACTTTGATGTTGAAACTTATCCAGCAACATAAATAACTTGCAATCAGAACTATTTCATCTGAGTTATATTGCATTAATTCTTGCTCTTGTTCAACTACACATAGTTAGTGATCAGAAAAAAATATTCATCATCATGATTGTAATAATTTACTGTTCTTTTAATTATGTGACTGCAAAATTTTGGATAAAGTTAGCGATTTCAGAGGCTGTGAAAACTTACTTATTACATCCTTTTCTCATTTGATCATTTATTGATATGCCTCGCACAAATTTAGTTAGATCCATGTTGAACTTTGTGCATTTCTGTTTGCATTAATTCTATGTTTTCTGTTGCACCATTAAAAATGTATCAAAATGAAGTCATTTTTAAAAATACCTCTGAATATTACAGGTAATGGAGATTGATAACACACAAGTTACAAGTTAAGGTGAAATGCAAGGAAATACTAACTAGAGACAAAAAATGTTCTGGCTAAAAATGAAATTATGTTCCAAGCTGGTATTACTGGTTATAGTGGTAGCTGTAGTCAGAAGTTTAGAAGAATGCCATTGGGGAAACAAATTCCCTCATTTCCATAAGAATAAATGGAGTCTTCTTATTCTAGGAGTTTGGGGGCCTGTATTTTTTTTTCTTGTAAGAAACTACAGCTCCTCCATATTTTGAATCATGGGTTTAATTATTTCTGTACTCATCAACTCAAGTAAATCTGACCAAGTTATGAGCATTTAAATTTTTGTATTATATGCCTTATATTTAAATGTACAATAATTTCTTCAAATTTATAACAGCAAGATACAGTTACATTGTTCATTTTAAGTCCTACCAACTGGCATATAACTATTATATAAAAGATATCTTTGGAATAAATCAATGATTGCTCTCTAAAACACTGTACTTTTTGAATCATATTCTCTCATGTTTCAATCACAATAAAGTGTCTCCATTGATTACAATGTCTAAACCATGTAAAATAAGGGATCTTTTTTCTATTACAGTTTAGGATTCTTAGGGTTTACTGTTTGTAGGCTTGCAATTTTTACAAGGTATTAAGTATAAATTCACATAGCAGCTGTTACCTCCATAAATTGATATATCATATTGCAATTTGTCTTCTATTTTCTAAACCTTGTAAAAATATCTTGAAAGTCACTGGCAATTTTATTTTATTTTATTTTATTTCAGAAGAATGAAGTACATTTCAAAGCTAACTTTTTTTTTTAATGAGAAGAAAAATATTACTTTGTAATGTGTCTAAAACTGTTGAAAATCTTTATAGCAAAATTACAAAAATTATTTTACTTTTATTTGGTAATCTATAATAGAAGAACTGGTAACAACACCAAAATTCTTATTGCTTCCAGAATCATTCTCAAATGCTTAATTTATAAGCATTTTTATATTTCAAAGTATATATTTATAATTTTATATTAAAAGCCCTTGTCTTTACTCTTTTTTCACTTGATTGGAAGCTAGCAAATTCAAAGCTGCTTTACTATTTTAAATATGTTTATTTTAAATATAACACAAGATTAATAACCTTTAAGTCACTATGCAGGCAAAATTGTCTTTAAGATTGATCTTTTATCTGTCCATGAAAGGTTTTTCAGGTTATAACCCCTGATAGAAGGAAGAAAATCTCATTCAAACCTATGACTTACTGACATTTCGTGAACTGTAGCCAAAGTACTTTGAAAATACCAACTTCTTTCTCAGGTCTTCCATTTTATTTTCCAGTTTGACACAACATTTTGAAAAATATCATATTCTATATGCACTCAACCTCACCCATGTTTCATGTCTGTGGAAAGGAGTTTTTTAAATTGACATTTTGTATATGTCTTCGCAACATTCTGCCAGTTTTTCTGAAAGACATGGAGGCAACTTCTCAATAACAGGTCTGATAAAGACATCTTAATACACGACAAAACTGCTCTTTGAGTTGCACTAGTTACTGGTACTACTAGCTTTACAATTGTAAACCAAATTTGACCTCAGATAGTGTTTATATTAAATCTTTTCCCAAATACTTATAGCATCAAGGAATCTGATGTACATGGATCAATTACAAATCTATGTTTTTATTTTCAACTTGCTTCAATCACAATTTCAGAATATTGGAATTCCTAACGCTAATGAGTATAAGTCTTTCTTCTGTATGCAGACAATTTCATCAGCAGGCCATTCTTGTTTCTTTGACAACCATTCTAAATTCACAGAATCACAGAATCATAGAATCACAGAATCACAGAGTTGGAAGGGACCTCTGGAGATCATCTAGTCCAACCCCCCTGCCAGAGCAGGACCACCTTAGAGCAGGTTGCACAGGAACCCATCCAGGCAGGTTTTGAATGTCTCCAGAGGTGGAGACTTCACCACCTCCCTGGGCAGCCTGTTCCAGTGCTCTGAATATAGTTCCTGTTGTTTTCATATATATTAAGGTTTTCAGTTCATTCCCAGGTAGCATTTTTCTTTGCTATGTTTTCCTGTCCAGCTTCTGCGACCAAATCCCAGTCACTCATAGCATATACCTTTTCATAAAATCTAGTCAACAGCTGAACAGATTTGTTTACAGGAGTGAGAAAACATCCTGTTTGTTTCAGCTCCTCTTGTGAACTGGGACATGGCATATTTTAGCTCATTTGTCTGTTTCTTTAGAGAGGCACAACTGACACTTATTTCAGCTTAAATGTCTGCTTGTTCTATTGGCAGCCTTTATGTTTTACACGTATTCTGTCATACAAAAAAACCCTGCCCCATAAATCATCCCCTTAGAGTAGTGGAAAATAGAAATGCTTTTCCATTCTTGATCCTGCCAGAATCTATATCAAATTAACTCATTTTTGCAATTGTCGTCCCTGTTAAATCTTAATTCTTCCAGTAGCTATTAATGGGGGTTTGGGTGAAATATTTTGTTATCAATGATTTTTTAAAGTTAGATTACTGAGAGGAGGCATCGGGCACGTTGTGTTTTGTGCTAGTGTTTTCAAGAATATCACAGCAAATTAAGTCTTTTTCAATCTACAGTGTGGCTTTTGTGCTTTCCCTGAATACCTCCTGTCCAGAGAAACACCCAGGTACCCAGCGTTAAAAGTGAGAAGAGGCACAGAGAGTTTGTGGGTTCACTCAGTAAACATTGCTGAGACACATAGCTTGGGCTACCAAAGAGAGCAGTCTATCAGACAAAGACTACCAAAGACAGCAGAGAGGAAGAGTGTAAGGACAACAGGTAAAAAGAGGCAATGTCACAGCTTTTAGAGTGTTGCAGATAGAGCAAGGAAACAGCAGCGCTAAGGAGGACTAAGGAAGAAGCAGCAATCCTAGGAGACAGAGACAGAGGAACTAGGAATTTGTGAAGACAGCTAGAAGGAAAATGTTGCAGAAATCTGTTTTGGCTAAGTTGCAATAAAACTGGAAGTGTTGCTTTATACTCATTTGTACTTTACAGTTCTGCAAGAGAACAGAAAACATACGATACTCTTGTCAAGCCCTATGGACAAACATATCGGTTTAGTAACTATAGGATGCTTACTTCTTCTTCCTTCTCTTTCCATTCTTGTTGAAACACGACAATAGAAAAAGATTGACCAAAAATTACATGGGTTTCTATTTTCCACTCCTTTAGAAAAGATACAGAGAAGAGCAACAAAAAACAACAACAACAAAAAAAAGGAGCAAAAAGGATAGGGCAGCTGCTTTTCAAGCAGAGACTAAGGGGTTCTTCAATAATTTGAGAGTAAGATGCAGAGAGGGCATGTGATCAAGGTTTACAAAATCAGGAAGGTAATGAATAAATGGAGTGAGAAATAGTTGTTCTCCAAATCTTGTCATACTTGTAAGGGTCACAACCCTTGTGCCTGATGCAGGCTGCTGCGGGGGTGACTGTATGTATCTTCCCACCCTGGTGGTGGTGATGCTTGTGTCCTTTGCTAGCAAACCTCAAGCTGGACTAGGCAGCAAGGAGGAGGTCCTGGGTCTAGGCAGGGATATCAAGTGGGCAGATGGTATTTGAGGGTGCCTGTGAGCATGGGATGCCCATGGTATGTGTGTTTGTTAGTGAGGACCAAGCTGGACCAGAGAGTGAATAGGAGATGTGTAGGTCAAATGAGGGGACTGGGGATCCAGGCAGGGGTACTGGGAAGAGAGAAAGACACTGCTGATACTGAAGTGATCCAAGAACGTGCATGCGCTTGGGAATCTAGAGAGTGTAGCATCTGCACCTGCGCTAGTGACATTCTACCTCTCCCAGCATGGAGGACAGGGACTTGACTATCTGTGCTTATGTTTTGTGTTGGTCCTATATATAAGCGCTTTTGGGGGCAGCACCTTGTCTGTGGCAGTCTGTGTGAGCAGCCATGCCAGTGTTTGCGTTTCTGTGGAGTAGATGCTTGGCTCACTACTCATCAAACCTGCAAATAGTAAGGCAGCATTTGAATACCTCAGCATGGTCAAAGACTCCAGGTCTTCAAGACCCTAGTCTTCATGACCAGGCTAGGAGTCTAGATTTCCAGCAGTTAGGAGCTGCTGGAGGCAACCACTGCTTTTAACATCCTTTAAAAGTGCTAAAATGAGGGACAATCAGGGAAACTAGTATGAGATCAGTTTAACAATAAAATAGGCTTTAAGTTTGGGGTGGAGGAGGCTGCACAGAGTGTATTAAACATCTCCACTGATTGCCACAATACATATTGAAATCTGAAAGTCCAGAGTTTCAGCCATTTTAAACCTAAATATAGAGAAATTAATGAGAAATGGTCCATATAAAAAATTCTAAAAGCTGGGAAGAGATGTGCCCACTATCATCCACAATGCAACAATTGTGGATGCTGGAGGACCTGGAATAGAAGGAACAACAAAGAGAAACTAGACCCATGTGCTCCCTTAAATCACATCTCTTATCAGTAGTGGCTGAGGCAGAATTTTGTGTTAGACAGATATTCTCTTTTTATTTCTATGTTGTAATTACGTGCAAGAAGAGGTCTAAAGAAACATTGCCTTTTGTTCTTGGAGTACAGGTAGGAAAATATTTCGTCTGTCAATTCTTTTTAGGCATATTTCTTTATGATGATAATCCTGAATTAGAACAGTACTGCTCAAAAGAACACAGGAAACATCATCAAGCTGGCTACTTGAGTTACTTGTTTCCAAAGAAACAAGAATATGTAGTACAAAGACACTTAAAATCACCTCAGGAATTTCATTGCTTTATCCCTAATTTCTGGTTTGAGTAGAAGATGAATGTGAACAATTTTTATTGTAAAAAAAGACAAGCTGTGCAGAAAGTATGTGATACAGTAAGTTTCTGAATGTCAAGCCAAAAACCTCTATGTCTGTCTTTGCCCATATAATAAAATGATTTTTTTAAAAAAAATTCTACAGTCCTCACCATTGTTTTCTATCTTAAAACTCTTTAAAAACTTGTATTAATTACCGCAAAGGTAGCTCTTTTCAACAATTCGTTCAATGATTTTTTCTGCTTTTATAAGTTCAGAATACGAATGCACAGTATATCATAACCATTGTCAATAATGTTAACACCAGAAACTGCATCAGTAATACATTCTTCAGCAGACCCTAAAACAGTGTGAGTTAAGGTAACTTGGTAAATCAACATCAGTGTGTGACAATTTACACTATTTAAGGATTTAAAACTGTGTCTAAAACATATTTCTGCTTTCTATTAAAATTTCTCCAGTTAACTCCCTCTACAACTGGCCACATTTATCATTCTCCCCTGAGTCCCTCCCTATATTTCTAATTTCAGAACTCACTGTAACATACCCCTGTCACAATTGGTATTCACCACTTCCCTGCTTCAGTAATCTCCCATAAATGTTATTAGCAAGATGGTTCCTCCATCTTCTGGATTATTAATGGTGATGTCCATCCATTCACTAATTTCAGATTTTGCACGCGAAGACTACTCATAAATGCTGAAACAACTCCACAAACTTTGTAAGTCCATTCAATCTCACCGGTCCACACAAACCTCAGGATACTTTTCTCCACTGATAAAACTGAGGTACTTATTCAGTGAATTGTATTATCAGTTTTTGGGAGACTGTATTTAACTACTTGTCCTAACTTTAAGGGATGCTTATGGCAACTACATATACAAGCCTTCAGGTACTCTTTCAACTGTTTTTTTTATGATAATGGAAATGTAAAAAGACATCCTTTTTTGAATTATTTTTTTCCATCTGCTTTTGAGATCTAGTAAATTAGTGGTGGTGTTCAAAGGTTTTGCCATTCACTTCATTGGGCTTTCACCTCCAAAATTTTCCATGTATCTCTCTTAATAACATGAAAAGTTACATGGATTGAGTTAATTTTCAAATAACATAAAATCTTGGGGAAAGATTTTCTTCTTTTTCTTTCTTTTTCTTTAGTAGAAAATTTTTCTCTACGTGAGATCACATTTTTTTCTGAATTCTCATTAAGTCACTTAGCCTGCTATCAAAAAGAGGAAACAGCTCTAAAATTAAGAGAGTAATATGAGAATCAAAAGACTTTTTTTTATATAAAAAAGTTTACCCGGAGTGTATTGCGCAGTTTTCCGACTGTTGTAGGTAGCATAAAAGGATGGAGTATAAAGCTAACCTATAGAAACAAAGTTATAACAATGTAGCAGTAATACTTATAATCTCACATATCACAGCTATTTTGTTAGAGTAGGTTGCTGTAATGAGTCCATCAGCTGTTTCAGAACTTTTCTCTAGCCTTTAAAGAGATAAGATGCATGCATTTCCTAAAGAAGTTTGGATAAGTGAGTAGTATATAAATGATTTTCCTGGCTGACAGTAAAAGTCACCAGTAAAATAGTGAAGCATATATGAGTAGCACATTCAAAAGACCTGGACAATAAAAGGGATGGTTTTTTTTCTACTGAATGATGCCAGCCTTAATGCAAATAAGCATATGGCTTTCAGAAAAGGCTTCAAAGATTTTCTCAAGCAGAAAAGAACCCTAAATATCTTTTGCTTAACCAAAATAAAAATTATCTTTTTTTTTGCTTTGATCATTAAATGAAAGACAGTCTATATATGCTGCAACAATATAGTTTAGAAAATGGTTTATATTTTTATTCCTAGTATGATACAAAAGCAGACTGGGAATTGAACATAACAGTTGAAGGGGAAAAAAGCAAACAAAGATGTGCACTAGGTTCTCTCCTGCACAGTCAAAAACAATGTGAGTTTTTCTACCTCTGTAGTTGTAGAGAACAGACCCATTAACTCCAGCAGAATCAGTTTTTACTTTTTGATCTAGAGGTTATTTCAAGATGTTTTCTAGGAAATCAGCAGCTGCCACACCCATTAAACTACAATATTAAACCAAAACTGCAAATCATACCATTGTCAGTGAGCTAATACCATGGGCAGTCTATAAATAAATAAACACTGACAAACATGAAATAGTACAAGTATGCCTTCGCTTTTACAGATGGATTTTCATTTAATGGAAACTCATGTTTTTTCTCACTCCCTTTAGAATCTTTAAGTAAAAGGATTTAAGATTAAATCAATGTACTGAGCATGGATTCTAGATAAACCAGCAAAGTTGCACTGAACTCTCAGGTGCCCCAACAGGCAGACGCTATTAAGGTGCCTAACTCTCCACTACAGACCTTGAGGTAAGAAAGACATAGCAGATATGTCAGCAAAAGAGCTTCATTTCATCAGCACATGCAAACTAACTCACTCATATCAAATCAAGTTTAATTGGAGAACACAGCAGTGATGGACAGGTGGCAAAACATCTGATGACATGGAAAAGCTGTCAGTTCAATCTCACAGGTTGAGAAGAGCTTTGAAGTTCTCTTCCTAATTCCCAATTAAGTTTTCTGCCATGCTGATGATGAAAAAGAGATAGACACATCCCAAGAGCAGCTTTGAATTCCCCTGGGTCACAGAATTTGAAACATATCCTTGCCTCTGATATTTCCACGTACCAGTCATAGGTATCCCAAACCTTACCATGATATTATCAATCCAGCTCCAGAAACCTTCTAGTTTCCATTTAGTCCAAAAGAAACTTAAGATATCTAAGGTCAAAGTCCTGAAGCTGCCTATCACAGAGTTAGGTGATAAAGTTACAACACTTAAACCCTTTTGTTTAATGCCTCTCTATTTCCTATAATTTTCTAAATTTAGGTTTTTAATAGACACATATATATAAACAGACTTCTTCAACATTTCTTCCAACCTTTGCAGGTTGCAAACATGGTTTCTAACCTCCTTTATCACTGACCTAGTTCAGAAGTTCCTTTAGTGCATCTTGACATTGGGTGGATCGGCACTTCTACTGGAGCAGCAATTGGAGGCCACTCCAGAATCTATCAGTTTACAATCTTTTGGTTTCCACCTACATGTATTCCTCAATATTAAAAGTCTATGCCAAAACCAGATCAGGTGGCGTGTCTGTTTATATCCATTATGTGTTTAAAAACTGCAATCGCAGTCATTGTTTTGAAAGGCAAAACCAATTAAACTCTTTAAATTTCATACTGAAGCTCTGCCTTGGAGAAATTATAATAACCACCCTCCACACAGGTATGTTCAGTTTCTCAAAGCCTACCAGGCCTGGGCACTGATAGACCTGACTATACCTGTCAGGCCCCTCCGGTGCTTCCCCCACCCTGCCCACAGCCTAGGACTACATTTCAGCCCCTCACAGGGGGAGCCCCTGCCCCTCCCAGCCCCTGGGCCCCAGAGAGTGGTGGGCCCCACAGCAGCTTGACACCTTTACAGAACAATTCATTTTAGCTTTATCTTTTATTCAGTTACATATCACTTTACACAACTTTCATTAATTTCCTTTCTTTGACAATATAGGTAAAAATTTCATTGGTGATGATTTATCAAATCTTTTAAGGAAGAAGAGAGGAATTAAAGCTACTGCTCTTGTTTTGCCAAAAAAAAATTATGTTATTAAGGAAATCACATAGTGACTATTTCATTTTCGTTCTGCTCACATATCTTCTATACCCTCTTCCTTCTTTTTTTTTTTTTTGTAAATTTTAGATCAGATTAATGACTATGTAATAAAATCAATCAGTCTTTCTTTCTTTCACAAATTTGAGAATTCTTTTTCCTATTCTTATTATGTATTATTCTAGATTTCATTTTCAGAAATCTAGATACTGGAAATGCAATTTCCTTAACCACTTCTTTCCAAAGAGTAAGGTAGGAATTACCTGGTCCTTCCAAATGTTGGTTTTGTTGGTTCCCTGTGTTCTGCTTGTAGTATCCTTATGCATTCATCACCTCAATCCATTCTGGTTTACCCAATTTGCTCTGCATGACTGTCCTTGTTGAAAGCTTAAGGCAAAACATTCCCTTCTGGGAGCCCTCTGTACAGTTAACTTAAATTCCATCCTTATTGAAGTGAGGCCTCTCTCATCTTTGCCCACCTTTTGTCCTTTATCATTTTATAGCTAAAAGACATGCTCAGTACTTGTTTTAAATAGCTTTATGGTGTTGAGCACAGCTTTTCTCAGGTCTCATTTTAATTCTGTTCTCATTTTCCTGTCTTCTAAATGTGTTTCTCTTTCTGATCAAACCTTCATTTTGCTTCTTTTCACTTCTTTTCTTTTTTCTTCTTTTTTTTTTTTTTTGGTACTTTTTATCTCTCAGCATCCTCTTAGTTCTATTTTTGGGTGGTTATTTATCCGTCTCAATTTCATGCCATTCTCTGATCATTTGCCTTATACTTTCAAACTAAGCACTCCTGCTCATTATCATGTAACTCTCGCATGCAGCTATGATGTTTCAAACAGATAAATCATAGCAAAAGTCATCCACAATAAGCTTCAGCTTTCAATTTATATGTCATGCGTGTGCTATGTTTGGTATTTTGTTTGAGATACATACCAGGGTTTTATTTTCAGAATCACTCAATATCATTACCATATAATCCAGGACACATCCCAGATGTCAGGTCAGAAAAAGATTTTAGCTCATTATAGCTTACTTATATTATTCAGTAGTCAATACATAGAGAGCGGTACCTCCAAATGGGCATTTCTGCTCTAATTAACATTTCTTATACTGAAGTTGGTGAGATTTAGTCTCACCACTAAGTCAGAGTGTCTGGCTCTTAGGATAGACATTTTTTTTAATACTGGTGAATACATAGTAGCTATATATTTAATAGATGGACATACTAATTTGAGTGACAGGATCCACCTACGTATTTCAACTTAGTTTTCCTGTAATCACACAAACCTTATAATTTAGAACTGAAAGAAAACTCAACCATTTAATGAAGAAACATAAAGATGACTTCAATTTTTTCAAGAGCATTTCTCTTTATAATTCTTTGTTGTAACTTAAACTCAAGCAAAAACCATTTTTATTCAAACACTAACTGCTATACAAACCTGAAAAGATAATTTTGTAATCCCTTTATCAGTTTAAAACAAGGACTGCAGTAGTTAAGTTTAATTAAGGAAAAGTAAATTGCTTTCTGTTAACAAAATTATTACGTATTTATGAACCATGACCCTTTTCTTTCATTTACACTGGAAAATTACTCAAAATGATAGTCCTTTTCAAACTATTTGTGTAAAAAAGGAAAATGAATATCATCATACTAATCCAAGCCAGGATGGAAAATCATAACTTTTTTTCCCTATTATTTCCTACAGAAAGTTATCTGACAAAGGGTGAGAATTAATTTGAAAATTACCTTCACTTTTATTCCTTCTCTTTGTCACTTGTATTTTTAGTCAGATTCTCATATGTTGTAAATGGAGGTATTGTGATTATTTTTTTTCACAGCTTCACTTTGATATAGTAGTATCAATCAGAAAATCTAAAGCACCATCATTGCCTTCATTTTATAAATAAGTAACTGAGGCACAGTGCAATAACTGTATCTTGTCCTCCACCATTTTGTGAACAATAATCACTAACAGATCAAAGAATTACCTGAAAGATGATTACACCACTATCCCCTGACACTCTATATTAGAAGTGCTACTGTACACCAGATTAAATTTTAAGGAAAATTCACTCTAGTCAAATCAGTTTTAGCTATCAAATCTTGTAAATATCACAGTATAAAGCATGAACTTCACAAAATACAATCCAATCTCATCTGTATTACCCTCAACTGAAATATTCTGTCCTCAATATCAGTGTTACAACTAAGAACATATGGGAATATTACCTTTATTTTCTGATATTCAGAATGCAAGTGTAGCACCAGAATCCTGGAGTCATGTAGCTGTAATTCCAGGTCTAACTGGTTGGATCTACATGGCTGATATGGAATACTCTTGAGGCAAGGTTTGAAATCAGTTTTGCAAGAATCAGAAATACATTTAGGATATTTACAAGCTTTAATGCCAAGCTCTGGGAAATGTACATCAGGTAAGAATGCATGTGGCTTTTATGCCCCACTGAGAAGCAACCTTTATGCAGAAGGGCAGTAAGAATACGCTGCTCATTATTCAGAAGAGAAATGGACAGTTTTAACAAGGAAACAGCTGCTTCTGCAAGAGGCACAGTACACATAGGCATGGCCTATGCTCAATAGTGCTTCTAAGATAGGAGGTTAATAGTGAAACTATAAAATGCCCCTCATCAAACCATAAATATACATTTTAAAATTTACATTTAAAAATTTACAATTTACTCTGCACTTCATGCTTCCACTGATTTTAATGACATCATTCACAGCATCTCACAGTTTAAAAACAGTTAAACCAATGTTGCATTCTCACTGTAAAGGCAACCTTGCCAGTTTTTTTTTAATCTATTTCACTTCTACTTTTTCCACTCCTATCTGTTTTAAAGGAGTTTCTTTATATCTGTTTTTTTAAGCTAAGCATCATTTGTCACACTGCAGAACATAACTGCCACTTTAGGCAATCCAGAAATTAGAACCTCAGGTCCCACTCACATCTCAAAAATCCTTAGGATTTGCAAACTTGTCTCTGTGCTAAGGGCTAGGTTGATAGGAAGGTGACAAGTACTTTAGCCTCTTGTCTCCTTTCTACCTTTAGTACTCCCCAGTGCATACCGCATTTTATGTAACAGGAGATGGGAGTTGTTTCAAACTCATATCTAGACACATGCTCGTTTCATGTAAGCACCCAGATATAATTATTCGTAACATCATACAAAATGCAGTTTAACGGAAAACTGCTTCTTTTCTTCTCCTTCAAACCTATAGAAACATAAGTCAAAATGACATGTCTGGCTGGTGACTTCCAAAGGTTTCCCACATTCTGTGAGAAGAGAGAACCAACACACCATACTCTGGATGTAAAAGCAGTGTTGAATTTTCCCTTTCCTCTTCCCATACTATTTCTGCAAGATTGCTCTGTGCTGCTACACAAGATACACCGGGTACTTCTACATTATACTTCATTCTTTTGTTTAAGAAGATTTTCCATACTCCATTGATGAGAAGAAGCAGAATTTACAGGATTTTGAAAGAATCAAAACTAGAAGCAGTTGCTTAATACTGGAAACAATTTTCAAATTTTCTCTTTTGGCTGCAAACTGATGATGTTTATGAGTTCTCCACAATGAAACTCATTTTTCCAGAATACCTTTTCCTCTTCTTTTCAGTATCTTTAAGTCTTTACTAACAATTATAATTGTATCAATGTAATTAACAGAAATTAAGACAGATAGAAATGAGAAGAGAATCAAGGTTGACTTCTGCCAGTAGTACAATGAACAGACTGAGCTTCTCTAAAATGCCTATCTTCTCTCTGATTACCTTCTCTGTTTTATGATTGTTTAGTAAACTCATTCTGTTGCAGCTTTTGTTCTTCTTTTCAGCTTATAAATAGTCTTTTTACTTTGTTTTTTTTCCTTCCTAATTATGTATATTGTTTTGAAAAATGAACTATCTTGTAAACTAAGAATGAGATCATTCTTCTGCAGGGATACAACAGTACTGAGTTAAAGCATATGTATTATAATAATGTAATTGCCACTCCTGCTTCTAAAATAATAGCAGTGTATCAGAAGGTCAGAAATACTTTTCTTATGAAAACGGACCTACTTATTTCTGATTAAACAATTGCTAATGCTGTATATATGCAACCAATTCAGTATTGTCTTCCTGAACTTCCAGAAAACATTAAAGTAATACCATTAAGTGGAAAGTAAATGCCCCATCAGCCTGTCTTGGTGGCCCAGCTGAGTTGTTCTTTCTCCAAGAGAAACACACTTCAATCTGAATAATCTTACAAGGAGCAGTGGTGTATGCATGGTGGTACCCACTAGTTCTTCTGACTTAATTCTTTAATTAAGTCATCTGATAGTGGCCTTATGCCAGCTAGTGCATGCCATGGAGACTACCAGTACACTAATTGATATACAAAGCCGATGTAAATGTTGATGAAAATATTTGGAACAACTTTTTTGCACTGGTGGGGGTTTCTTCTTATCTTTACCAGTAACTCATTCCTAACCCTACTCCTCTGCTAATGTTTCCATCAGGAGAGAGACAGATTACCCTCTCTCTCTCCAAACATGGAGACTAAGAGTGTTTCAGAATGCTTCTCAGGTGGCATCATTCAGCTTTGCATTTATTTTGTGAAAACCTGGAAACATAGAGAATGTTTTCCAACTAACACAAAAGCAGAGTATATTTGAGTGAAAACGTATTGCCTTTTTCCAAGGAAGCTTTCTAATTACATTTTTTGAAGACTCATCTGTTTAAAAATTCATAATCAATTTATCATTCCACAGGCTTAAAAAATTAGACAATTTTCTACATAAAAGCTGTACCTGGGCACTAGTAATTCCATGAGTCTTAGAGTAATCAGAATAATAGGTATGCAGCCATGTAAAAAATGAATATAATTCTGTGAAGAGGTCTTTGAAGCATCGTAAACCATGCACATAATAGTTAAGCATTTTGCCATTGGAATCCTCAAATGAGTAATTGCCTGTGGTATACTGTTTATATAGCACAATAACTAACATAATCTTTCTCATGTGACCTTGGTTTGATTACATGTCATCTTGCTATGTCTCACACTCCTTGAACCAAATACAAACTGTGAGATGGTATGTAATTTTATGTGAAATTTAAATTTTCTCTCTTTCAACTTTTTACCCTATTAACATCCACTCTCCTTTGGAATCTAACTCCCTGCCCTCACTCCCAAGCCTACACGTGGTTAAGAGTCATGCACTTATGCTTATGAACTAGCAGTCTGTCCCAGCATCTTTATTTCATACCTATTTTTCCCTTTCCATTCCTCTATGTTCTTCTTCTATCAGGTGAAACAAACCACTTTTTTTCTTCTCTTAATCATTGCATTTTTCCATGGAATCCAATGCTTATATGTTCCAGCAATAGTCCTGAACTACAAGCTACGACCACTTATTCATGTCTGTATTAAAGATGTATTTTGTCAAAGCTTGGAAGGACAGTAAAAATGGCCTCTAATTACATTTTTTTTTCCTTCTTCCTCTTATTCCTTCAAATATCAAATCTCAGCAGATGTTGTTCCTCATTCTATCATTTGGGAAATTTCAACATTGCCTCAAGACCTGATTCTCCAGAATTGGGATGTTCATTGACATCTCTAAGGGGAAGAGGAAAGGAAGAACACTATTAAACAAAGCTGTTACAACTAAGAAAGACCGAGACTAAACTGTTAGAGTATTCATCAAATGTCTGACAGAAAATTGAAGGTCATTCCATTCCAGATTATATCACAGTGCATGTTGTTGCACACAGCATTCATCTAAGAGATCATGTCCTTATGACTTAACCTATTTTTAAACCCCAGATAAAATTATGTGTTCCAACTCCATAGTTTTACCACTTTTCAGACTCAGGACGTGAATAAACATTTCACATATTAACTATTTTCACTTGTTTTAACTGCTTTTAGTTAATGTTTTTAGTTAATTTGACACACTGAGGTGTGTCAAAATAAATTATTTTATCAGCCAGGCAAAAGTAGTTGCTCTCTTACAGGCAAATAAAGTAAATTTCGTATCCTAACTCCAAACTGCGCACACTAAAAAAGTTGCACATTTTCATAAAATAGTAACAATCTAGGGCTTTCTTGCATCTCATGGGCATTGTGTTAGCTAATGTACTCTCTATCAAATTAAAGGTAAAATTGGATCAACCAGAATTGATGTAAGCAGAAAAATACTAAAGAAATTTGAAACCAAATATTAAATCCAATCTTGGTATTGATTACAAAATAAGAAAGTGTTGAAGTCAGCCTGGCAAGCACAGAAAGACACTGAAGAAATATATTTGTTTCTACAAAGCAGAATTACACAGTTTTGTAACGGCGACAAAATATTATGGGTTTTGTTTTGTCATTGTTGCACAGTTATAGTTGTGATTTAATAAAACATATAATCCTTCAGGAGAAAATCTCAGAATGAGAACTGGGGTGAGAATGAGAACTGGTGTAGTTTATTTAATTACTTCTACTGTAATACAAAACACAGTTTTCCATTAACATTCACTGATATAAAGAAAGGGGCTGCATTTTTTTAAGAAACAATGAGGCAAATTCTTGTGACTGGGAATTAAATTCAGAAGAAGTACTTCCTAACAGTGTATTCCAAAAGATATATTGCAGTAAGCTTCATCTCCCTGGACACTTGGAGGATAGACTGAAGTGGTCATCTTCCTTTACATTAGTTGAGAGAAAAAGCAAAGGACAGCTCACATTTTCTATTTAAGAGATCTTTCTCTATAGGTGGCCCTCTCTTTCTTTTATTGTCTTTTTGACTATAATGGAACTTACAAGACTAAATATATTAGATGGTTAAGTGCTGGTTGTCTTAGAATGCAATTCAGCTGCCTGTGATTGACAACCCACACCGTATAAGTGCCCTAGGATGTCCAGTCACTCACATGGCATTGACAGATGAAGTGCAGAAGATCTGTGCTTTTCTGGAGCAACAGAAACTTCAGGGCACCTCAAAAACTGTTAGACATCTGTGTCTTGGCACCAAAATCATTCTTTTAATGTCCTAGTCATATAAATACTGATCAGGTATATTTGTGCTACACTATCCTACGCTATTTGTATATTTACCTACTCAGTGATATATGTTGTTACATCAGTGTTATGTGAATGATTTCAGGAAAAAAAAATAACCCTTAGATTTTTAATCAAGCCAGAGGTCCCACAAAAGTGATTGTTGACCTAAAACTGACTGAAACACAATGTAATTTCTCATGCTTTTCTTCCACATTCAGAACCTATATACACAACAAATTATGACGAAACACCATCCTATTTTCCTCTTTAAATCTTTAAAGGAAAGAATGCAAGGTGCCATACACAGGTGATGTGGATTTCATAAAACACGTTGATCCTTTTTTCTTTTTTGCTGTTTCTTCAGATGTATGTATGTTTGAGCAACATACACCATGCAATATTGATGAGTTTCCTGGTGAAGTTATGACTGGCATCAAGTAGTGTTGAGAGTTTTTGGTTTCTTCTGAGCAGGATACAAAAGGCAAATATTTACCATGAGACCATAGTATTAGAGCAATGAAAGTTCAAATAAAGAGCATAGCCTTTTGCAGTAATGCCTGTTCTATATCATTTGCATTGGTGTGCTATTCTTCTAAGTCAACACGATGAATATCATGCCAATTATAAAAATCCATTTTTTCTCCATTTACCATTAAATATCCTTCAGGCACAGTAGGATCCAAGTAGGTTTGTAAGCTAAAGAATGTGTCCTGGTCACGTTATGAACAGGTTTTCTCATGCATGATAGAGAGCATAACTTCTATTTACAGTATATTTCATTTCATTTCTGAGTTATGCTTCTACCTTATTCAAAGTAAAAGTTGTTCCTAAAACCACTTTAGCTTGAATGAGAAATCCTTTTTTAATAAAAAAGAGTGAGCTAGTATACTCTGAAATGAACATGTTATGAAATCCTCTACCCTGTGTTGAGGAAATTTATTTATATTCATTCAAGAAATAAATATTTTATTGTGAGGTGAAGAAAACTGTACCATTGTTAGGACAGCTTGGAAAAAGCTTTGTCCTCTGGTTAATATTGTCTTGCTACTCTCAAAATCACCCGTTGCTTTAGTGTTTAAAAAAAACAGAGGAGTACACATTGAACCTATGTATACAGAGATAACCTGACAAATACTGACTACTCTAGAAAGAAAACAACGAAGTCTTTCAAAAGTTTTTCACATTCTGCTTTACTTTTCAAAAGCAATTTGAATAGAATATTACAGCCATTTTCAGACTATAAAAGTTGAAATTGAGTACTATACAGTTTCAATACATACCTTAAAACACAATTTATTAACCAAACACAAAACTGGAAAAGTTAAAATATAGATTAAATTTCTAATAATTTTTTTATGATTATCTCCATATAAAAGTCATGCATTCAGATTCAGTGGCTGTTCTGTTCTAATCCATTTGGCTTTTTTCCAGATTACATTTCATTTTGGTGTTTTCATGATATTGTTTTAAAGGTCCTTCTATAAAAAATCTGCACAGAGATTATTCCAGAGTAATTTAGTTGCAACTGTTACCAGGTGAATTAATATATCACAGAGTTCCTCAGACACATCTTTATTTCCTTATGTGTTATAAAAGGCCTTAGGTTTTTTGTACGCTTAGCTCCACTTTTGCACAGAAGTAATTTTTCTGGGGTGGGCATGATGATTTTAAAAAAACAAGTTCTGCAGCAGCGTAACAGAAAAGCATTTGCACTGTAGAACAAATCCATCTTGTAGCTGTCGTTTGAGCAAATCAATAAAATAATATTATTAGATTTCTTTTGTCATTGCAAATTTATAGTAACACCACTTAACATTTATCTAGTGTATTTACAAATGAGTTACATTCCAAAGCACTTCATAAACTCTAAATAATTAATGTTACTTGTAGAAAGCAATAAAGATTTTTTTTTTATTTCATGACATTTACAAACCAACGCAGCAATTGTAGCATACAGATGCCTCATGTATTACCAAAAAAAATTAGGTTCTTCTCATGCACTTATTTAGGTGGTTTTCAGATGCAGAATTCTTTACATCTTCTCTCTTTAATCATACCTATAATAACTTCTAAAGAATTTTAAAACATGTTGGCATTTTCTATAAACTACATGTGTACAAGGGATATATATTTCCACATAGGTAATGCACACTTTCGGTTTCTGGATAGACTAGTGAATAGCAAGGTCTTCTTTACTATTTTTTCCATGTTTTTTTATTATATTTCTGAGTAGTATATTCTGGTGTTAATATGTAACTCCACTAAACTGTTATAAAACTAGTATTGCGGTTTGAAAAAAAGTCACAAAATACTATTAAATTCATCTGTACTTATCCAGATAAAAATGATAATTTTTTTCAAAATTTAAGAAGGAGTTATAAATGAGAGGATCTTGCAAGAGCTTTGTAGACATGCATTTTCTTCTAATGCATCATGTTAGAAATTAGAAATTTTTCTATTTTGTATTTAAATTCAAAGCTATTTAAATATAAGTGCAATGATGACTTAGTAGGAGAAATTTATTCTACTATCTTTATAACTGAAAGTATCTGAGGACTCCCAGTGAGGTCAGAGAGCTAAAATGTATATTGCAATCCAGAATGGAGAGTTTTCCTTGGTTAAGGTCACTTAACTGATAAGCATAAATCAAGAAGTGAATGAAAAAAAGCAACATACATATTTTACACATATAATAAATCCTTGAATTTCTCACCCCTAAAATCTGAGCATTCTTTTTCAAATAATACCTTAAAGATAGTCAGCTAAATACACTAAATTGTGATGGGAGAGAGCTCTTGTTCAGTTTTTTGGTCCTTCTCAGTGCCTCCGTCTCCCATTATTCAGGGACTCTGATCTTTCTGATCAATAACTTAAGCCAGTATCAATACTGTGACTGAGGTACTACCAGAGGCACCATGGCAACCTTGTACTGATGAAAAAATCATCATTGCCAGTACAACTGTCTCACAGCTAAAAGTCCAAAGGCTTTGCAATTTCATACAAGAACAGTTTTTACTTAACATCACTTTTACACAAAGCTTGATACACTGATTTACTCATTAAACGAGCAGTTTGCTCAGCCACAGTGCATAACTAAACATTCTTGAGCTGTGTCTACTCAATCTTTATACCATTTTGCAAGATGGACTTTAAAACAGTTTAGTTATAAATGTTAATTTGTTTTTCTAGGTGCTTATGATTTTTCATACCACTGTGACAGAAGAAATGTTTTACATTTGGCTATCCAAGTTCATTTCCAATTAATCAAGTTCAAATACACATGGTCATGTCCAGTGAAGTGTCAGGCTTTTGCACTGTTCCATTCTCAGAGCTAGCTGTGCTTAAGCTGCTTTAGGCAGAATGGATGAAATGCCATGTGGGCATGGAAAACACCTTACTAAGCACAGCGAGATAGCTTTCATCTAGGTGTGGTGGTGTGCTCTCCCTTTTCACCCCTTTTTCCGCCCCAGCTCCTGCTCAAGCCATGGTCATCAGTGGGAGTTGTTATGAGTTGCACTTCAACTACGGGGCATGCCTGGCATCATAGTCAAAACATTGTCTGGAGTGGGAACCTAGATATCTTGTTCCCATGTGAATATGGCTATAGGTCAGTTATCTTACTCTATAAATAGTGGACAGCCGAAGAGCCATTTGAGCTCTCCTGCATGGCAGTGGGCTGCATGAAGGGATCTCCCCTTGAGTGGGGATGCTTGCTTAAGGTTCTACTCCTTGGCCTTGAGAGATTCCTTGCTGCAACAGTTTGAAATCTTAGCTAAATGATATAAAGGATTGATTGTGCATATATAATCCTTTAGACATAATCCATTGACCAAGTCTGGGGCTAGGACTGGATCCAGCTGCACCTAGACTCCTCTCTGAGAAGGAGTTTAGAAAGCAAGGGGCTCATTCTGAACCTTGTGACTCAACGCGAAGGTCTCTGACAGAGCATGTCTGATCCTGGCCTCTGTGCAGTAAATAATCAAATGAACCCTGGCACTGAATCTCGTAAAACAGTCACATTCATTACTAACTTTGTTAAATCACTGTTTTATGTTAATAAATATCTCACTACTTCTGTCTTAGAAGTGAATTTAATCACTCTGCCCTTGACACCTGCACAGGTAAGTTTTTGGTGTTAAAATGCGTTACTGTCTTTAGATAGCTTTGACACTAGAGTTCATTTCTGCCCCTATCCCCAAGATGTATGGCTGATCATATAAAACAGAGTGAATCATAGAATCACAGAGTCAAAGAATCATAGAATGGTTAGAGTGGAAGGGACCTTAAAGATCATCTAGTTCCAGCCCTCATGCCTCCTAGGGACACCTCCTACTAGGCCAGGTTGCTCAAAGCCCCATCCAAGCTGGTCTTGAACACTTCCAGGGATGGGACATCCACAACTTCTTGGGTACCCTGTTCCAATACCTCACCAGCCTCACAGTAAAGAATTTCTTCATAATATCTAACCTGAATTTCTCCTCTTTCGGTTTAAAACCAGTACCCCTCTTCCTATCACTCCCTGATAAAGAGTCCCCTCCCATCTTTCCTATAGGCCCTCTTTAGGTCTGGAAGGCTGCTATAAGATCTCCCTGGAGCCTTCTCTTCTCCAGGTTGAACAACCCCAACTCTATCCGCCTGTCCTCATAGGAGACATGCTCCATCCCTCTGATCATTTTTATGGCCCTCCTCTGCACTTGTTCTAACAGATCCATGTCTTTCTTACGTTGGGGATCCCAGAGCTGAACGCAGTACTCCAGGTAAGGTCTCACCAAAGCAGAGTAGAGGGGCAGAATCCCCTTTCTCGATCTGCTGGCCACACTTTTTTTGATGCAACCCAGGATGCAAGTGGCCTTCTGGACTACGAGTGCACATTGTTGGCTCCCGTCCAGCATTTCATCCACCAGGACCTCCAAGCCCTTTTCCACAGGGCTGTTCTCTATCACATCATCCCCCAGCTTGTATTGATAATGAGGATTATCCTGACCCAGGTGCAGGACCTTGAATTTGGCCTTGTTGAACTTCATGAGGTTTGCACAGGTCATGAGGTTTGCACCATGTCTCTGTGACACCAATTGCGGGCATGCAATCACTGTGGACCAATGTGATATTCAGACCAGAAATGTCTTCTGGAATATCCATGTTGGCAAGGTGTGTATAATTTAACCATACTAACTAAATAGCGATTCATAAGATTCTCTTTTTCTATAAAATTTAAAAGGGAACTGTGTTTTACACAATTCCCATACACTTTTTTTTTTATTTCCATCTTTTCTAATTATTTAAACCATTAATTATTGCTAGTTACATTCAAGGAGATATTTCTAATATATAAGTAATTGCTTTCATATTGTTTAATTCTAGATCACTGTTGTATAGCATAATATATTTTGATAGCTATGACAATAGTAAACAACAGTGTTAAACAGCGCTTTTACTAGTACACTTTAAGACATTTAATAAAGTATCACGTTAGAAAAAATCTGTCAGTGATCAACTTTCTCAGTAATAAACAAGAACATTTGTCTTCCTGTTAATAAGACTAGCATATGAGTGGATTAAAATAAATTATCAGCTTCATCATTAAGCTTCAGCCTGAGGACAGTGTTCCTCTGGCTTAAAGGTTTGTGTCTAGGTACATTTTTCATTTTTAAATAAGCAGTCAAGGCTGAATGCAAAGATTCAGGAAATGCCTTAGGGTCTTAACCCACCTGATCATTATACAGCAGAAACTGTCCAAGCCAGAAGCCATTATTACTCAAACAAAATTAATTACTGAAAAGTTATTTTCTGGTTTTACTTATTGCCTAGAGAAAAAGTAGATGCATTTCCTCAGCAAGTATGAAAAAACAGCCTGGCGTGTTCTTTGACGTTTGAAGCCTCTCCACCTGCTGGAAACAAAGAAGTAGATATGCTAACAACAACAAAAAAGGTATCCTGTTTTACAGGCTCTGATGTGTGACTGCAACACATGTTTCCTGCTCAGAGAGATAAGGAGGTGGTGTTCTGCCCGGAAGGGATGCGCGGCGCTATCCATGGTGCTGAAACTCAGGAGCGGGCGCAGTTTGAGACGTTTCTGGCTGAATGCGAGGAGAGAAATTGTGAGCCTGTCTTCATATCTGAAACAGCACTGAAAGGCTGGCCTACGTGGACTTCTGTAAGACAGACATGAATAATGCACAGAATCATTTCTGCACTTTTTTCTTAATATGTTTGTTTTTGCTAAGGCTGAAATAAAAGCTTGCAGTCTCTTAAGATCAGCCAGTTGTGACTTTTTACACATAGGTACTTCTTTTTGGTTGGTTTTTTTTATATATTTACATAATTAAATTTTAATGTATGAAAATGTCTTTTTTGATGTGACATTTCAGCAGGTTTTGTATAGGAATATTTCCTTATTTTTATTTTTAGCCTGTGCAAATACATTTAATGGAAGATAAAAAAAATCTGAATTCTGTAGATAGTTCAGAGCTTGGCCTTCATTGAAACCTCTGATTAAGAAGTCATGGATCATATGCTGCAGTCCATTAATCTTCCTACCTTCTTTGCAACCAAAACAACATGGTATAATAATTGGATTTTAATACTAACTAAGTGTTTTTAAAAAAAATCATTCCAAAAAGCGCTTTGATTCAGGGATTCAAGGATAATGAGATCTAAATGCCAACTGAATGGTCAAACCCTGAAGTTACTGCTTGTATGTAGCATTAACTTTTAACCTTTAGAGGCATGTACATATAACTAGTTTACTATCATACAAAGATGAATAGAAAGAACTTGAAAAAACTTCCAGTTCAATTCTATTTTATTTTCATTTTGTATAGTTCTGTTCTGGTGCTTAAAAGCAGCACTAACTCTCCAAGTTCTGTATGAATTTACAAAATATAAAGTTAGAGTAGAATAGAACCGAATAGAACCGAATAGAACCGAATAGAACCGAATAGAACCGAATAGAACCGAATAGAACCGAATAGAACCGAATAGAACCGAATAGAATAGAATAGAATAGAATAGAATAGAATAGAATAGAATAGAAAATGTAGAGTTCCATTACTATTTGCTGTTCATTTTCAGAGCTGTTCCCCTGTCTCTTTAAATATATCATTAAAAAAAAAATCTAGAAAAATCCTTGAAAATAAATATTGGTCATTCTTAGAAATTACATAATCCAACTAATTTAAAAGTCTATAAATGCACAGAATGGATAAAAAAAACCCAAAACTTTTGTTGAACAATTCCTATAAAAATATAAAGTTATGAACAAATGAATATCAGCCCTAGAACTGAGCCTTAGATTAATTGCTGATATCTTTTCCTTACACAGAGCCTTTTTCTAAATGTGTGCCATAAGGTTGACAGTCATAAACAATGCAGTTTACTTGAACAAGTCAGAGTGTAAAGAGAAATGTCCACTTACCTTTGTCAAACCTAGTTATTATTATGCAGTAAGGTGTAATACGCTGAAGTCTGAACTAAGTAAAATATATCCTAGGTTATTAAGCTGTCTTTCTGCTAGTTTCCAAAGACTGGGACTTTTTTCTTTCTGCCTTTCACCACAGGTGTTGTCAGGTTTACAAATGAGATCTTCAGATGCTAAGAGATATCTTGTTCCACTGATACTGTATCAACTCAGAAACCTCTAACTTCTGAAAACCAGACATATTTCATTAAATTATTTTCTTTATGGATTTGGACATTATTCATCAGAAGCATAAGAAAACTTAGATGTAGTTTCTAAGAATATTTACAAATAAACACTTTGTTGCAAAAAGATTACACAGAAGACAAAACCAGCCACTATTTTCTTGCTACAGCACGTATAACAATACAGGTGTTTTTTGTTCGAGGAGAGACTGACTTCAATAAAAAGAGGTGGATTTTTTTAAATCTTTCTTTATAACAAAATATACCGGAACCAATGTATGTACATTTCAAGGTGACCTGAAAAGCATCACATTCTAAAAAAATACAAAAAATTTATCATATATAAAAGAACACAGTGGCGACATTGGTGCGTTCCCAAATTCTTGACCTCAGCTTGCAAATTAAGCTAAGAATTGGTTCTTCTCTCTCATTTTATCTTTTTTTTCAAGTTGTTCTCTGCACACCAGATGTTCAGAAGTATTTTGCAGTAAATGTGATGGCAAACACCACTCTTTGTAGTGGTAGATCCCAGAACTATGTAAGTCCATGTATCATTTTGGACTCAGTTTGAGAGCTGCAGACTTAAAATAAACTATTTTGGAATATTTAGACTATTTCAGACTATTTAGACTATATAAAATAAATAAAAGTTCAGCTACCAATAAATGTGATGCTGTCTATGACTTGTACATGTTACTACCATAATAGTAAAATATTATCAACATTACTGAATATACTTCCTATTGGTCTAATACTGACTTAACTGACTTCATAGAATCTAAATGGAGTCAGCTTCATCCTTTTAGCTACTTTATATTCTCCATAGATCTTTTTAATTATATCATATGCTCACATAGCAAGAAAATGCAGTTATTTATTTCTTTGTTCATTCATTTTATATGCATCATTAAATAAAGCATTGTGACTAAGCTGTTATTTCAGGATTTATTTATTTCAATCACACAGGGTTATTCCATGTACTTAAAATAGTAGACACAATTAATTTATATGATCATGCATTTTTTAATAATCAATAACTGATGTTATCATGTCTACATTTCCCTTTCTGAATATGCTAAATCTCAAGCACTACAATCAGTCTAACCAAAAAATTTGTGAATTCCTTTAAGAGTCTAAATTCCCATAACAAAACAGAAGCAATACAGTTTGTTCCCACACTGTTGTTCAAAATGAAAGACAGGAGTATTGTTCTGGTGTTTTTTAAAATTTATTTTCTAGAATTATTTTATGTGGCTTTAGTTCTGAATCTCATGTTAATCAGTAATAAAGCAAATTCCTTTTGACAGGTCCTTAAAATTCTGAGGAATGTTCCTCCAAAAAGAAGCCATATTGCTCTCATAAAGTGTACTCTATCTGACAGCTTCCTGACTTTCTGTCAAGGAACACACACTCACTTCTGGGGAGATGAAGTGTAAAAAACAAAAAAGCACAGAGCTGAGTTTTGCAAAATGTGCATACCAATCTCAGTTTGCCCACGAACAAGATTCTGAATTTGCAAACATGCACATATATGGAGTTTGGGTGCACATATGTCTAAATTTTCAAACATTTGAGTGCTCAAAGGCTAGGCTTTGTATAAGACATTAGAATACTTTCAGCACCTATTTTAATAAATTTGGTTCACCTTGATTCAGAAAATATATAAAATTAAATGTTTTGGACTGGATACACAACACTCATATTGTGGGACTGTTATGATGTTACTTTACAGGAGCAATCTGAGCTGCTCAGACAGCTAATACACATTTAGAGATGGGCGTAAGAGCCATAGCACCCCTTGGTTTCCTTCCAGACTATTTACCCATAAATCTAGGTAGTATGCAACAATACAGTCTACCCAAAGGCCTACTCTCCTGTTTCCATTTCACCTACAATAAATACATTTTAGTTGAAACCATTTAACACCAATACACAAATCTATTACAGTTGTGAAGTTATTCAGTATCCAAAATTCTAGAAGGCAGCACAAACATAAAACTATGCAGTGACTCCAAGACACTGTTCAGAAAGGAACAAAGCACTTGTGTCAGGGAACTTTTATTGAGAAACATGACAACTTCTTCTGTCTCTTTCCCATACTATAATAAAAAGGTGGATTATTCTGTATTGAGAAACATGACTGTCCTTTTAGTTGTCTCAGACACAATGACCTAAGCTGCAGTCTTCCATGTCAATCATAACTATTTTCACCTATTATGTTTGGTGGTGCTGAAAGCCTAACACTTACTATGGAAAAAAATATAAAGCATTACTCCCCAAATAATATATGTATATTTGAACATCCAACATCTTCTCAGTTCACAGCGCTCAAATGTTATTAATATTTTCACTTACTTGACACAGTAGCTACTGCTATGTTTCAATGAGCACAGTAATTCAGACTGCTATAAGTACTAATGATGGCACTAGCAAACAATCCATTTGCATTTGCATTTGAATGCTACCCTCAGAAGAAATTGACAGTCCTTAACAATATCCAGTGCCACGAGATAGTTGAATAGATAGATAGATAGATAGATAGATAGATAGATAGATAGATAGACAGATAGATAGATGGATGATAGATAGATAAATAGGTAGATAGATCGATGGATAGACAGCTTGATTGATAGATAGATAGCAAGCAACATCTCAGGCAAATGTTAAGAATCAAAGTTCTCAGTAAAACAGATCATAAATCAGTAAGTCATCTCATAGTTAAAAAGTGGAACAGTAGAAGAAATTCTATTTTAAAAGAATGATAATATCCTTTAATTTGAGGTAGATTCTGGTTTCCTAATCCTTAGTAGTGATATAGCTATTGAAGCCACGTACATCCAATCAAATGAAAAAAAGCAAAGTGTAAAATATCTGTAGAGCTACAGTTCTTTAAAGGATCCTTGTGGATACCTCTCTTACAACACAATAAATAAAGCCCAAAATATGCTGCTTTAATTGCCTATTATTATTTAATTGTTGTTATTGTTATTGTTTAATTGTTATTATTATTACTTAATTGTGATTATAAATAATGCTCAACAGATCTACATTCCTTATGTAGGAAAGAGACAAAAGAAAGTTGAGCTTTATATATAACATCCAAAAATACAGATTCTTTTTACTAAAATATGTAGGATACAAGGTCTTCTGCAACCACTGGAGTTTCACAAAGAGAAACATAATATTTTTCTCCTTTCCTTATTCAATTCACAGAGCTACCCTGGCCAGGTGTTGGGAAGCAGCTCTATTTTTCATGGGTAAAAAAAATATGCCAGAAATGTTGTCATATTAATGCCCATGGGGTTCCTATAAAATAAATTCAAACACATGTATTTTTAAAAGAATTATTGATTCTTAACTATCATATCTCACTGACAGTGAATCTTCAGCCAGTGGAGAAGATTTTAACCAAGTCAGAAGAATCTTCTATAGATATTTCTGTAATAAAATTTATCAGACCCTTCAAAAAAACATTTAATCTTGAATTAATATGTCAGTTTCCTTCAGGGGAATAGCTACATGAGGCATTTTAAACTAAATTTTTAGTCTTTTTATACAACAGTTTTTTGAACTGAAATTCATTATAAAGTATTTTTTTTCAACTTAAAAAGTAAATATTGCAACAGATGTTCTGATTTTATCTTAGTTGAGTGAAATAAGCATAGTTTCGTGTTTATGTCACATAATATTTCAAAATACTGTGTGTTTGGTTATATCAAAAAATGGGAAAAAAATCATGCTTGTGGAAATTCCCAGGGAAAAAAACCCCAAACCTATTTCTCATTCAGCCTATCTAAGCAATTTCAGTGACTCATTTCTTAATCTTTCCTGAAGGTGGGAGGACAAAGAAGGGGAGAATGAGAGATTTCCAAGTGCCCTTTGGTGCAACACCTCAGTAAATCTCTTCAGACCTTCATTAAAATTCTGAGCTTTCTAATTTTAAAAGGGGCAAGAAGGTGTTAAAATTCTTCTGCTTTCCTCCCATGTCTCATTATCCCTGCATGTTAGGAAGATATAAAATCATAGAACGGTTTGCGTTGGAAGGGACTTTTACAAGTCACCTAGTCTAATGCCCCTGCAGTGAGCAGGGACATCTTCAACTACATTATGTTACTCAGAGATACGACCAACATGAGCTTAAATATTTCCAGGGATGAGGCATCTACTACCTCTCTGGGTAACATCTTCTGGTGTTTCACCACCTTCATTGTAAAAAAATTCTTCCTTTTATTTAGTCTGAATCTACACTCTTTTAATTTAAAACCATCACCCCTTGTCCTACCACAACAGGCAAAATTCTTTACCCATCTTTCTTGTAAGTCCCCTTTAAGTATTGAAAGGCTGCAATAAGGTCTGCCCAGAGACTTCTCTTCTCCAGGCTGAACCTCTCAGCCTTTCCTCATAGTAGAGCTGCTCCTGTCACCTGATCATCTTTGTGACCCTCCTCTGGACCTGCTCCAATAGGTCTGTGTCGTTACTATGTTGGGGCCTTCAGAGCTGGATGCAGTACTCTAGGTGCCTCTGGATGGCATCCCTTCCCTTATCCATCAATGCTGTAATGCCATTGTAGAAGGCCACCAAATTTGTCAGGCACAATTTGCCTTTAGTGAAGCCATGTTGGCTGTCACTAATCACCTCTTTATTTTCCATGTGCTTTAGCATGGTTTTGGGTAGGATCTGCTCCATGATCTTGCCAGGAATGAATGTGAGACTGACCAGCCTGTAGTTTCCCACATGTTCCTTTTTAACCCGTTTTAAAAATGAGTGTTATGTTTCCCCTTTTCCAGTCAGCTGGAACTTCACCAGACTGCCACGACTTCTCAAATATGATGGACAGTGTCTTAGCAACTTCATCTGCCAGTTTCCCTAAGGACCTGTGGACAGATTTCATCAGGTCCCATGGACTTGTGCAGCTTCAGGTTCCTCAAATGGTCTCAAACCTGGTCTTCTACAGTGGACGATTCCTCATTCTCCCAGTCCCTGCCTTTGCCCTCTGCAACTTGGGTGGTTTAGCTAGAGAGCTTGCTGATGAAGACTGAAGCAGAGATTCACTGAGTACCTCAGCCTTGTCCATGTCCATGGATGAACAGGTCTTCTCTTTCCTTCCAGAGAGGGCCCACATTTTCCCTAGTCTTTCTTTTGCCACCAACATACCTATAGAACCTTTTCTTGCCCTTGCCATCCCTGGCCAGATTTAAGTCTGTCAGGGCATCAGTTTCCTAACCTGATCCCTGGCTACTCAGACAATGTCTCTATGTTCCTCTATCTAACTGTCCTTGCTTCCCCTCTCTGTAGGCTTTCTTTTTGAGTTTGAGTTTGTCCAGACGATCCTTGTTCATCTGTGCAGGCTTCCTGGCATTTTTGCCCAACTTCTTCATTGTTGGGATGCATCACTCCTGAGCCTGGAGGAGGTGATCCTTGAATATTAACCAGCTTCCTTGGGCTTCTCTTCCTTCCAGAGCTTTATGCCACTGTACCTTACCAAGAAGATCCCTGAAGAGGCCAAAGTCTGCTCTCCTAAAGTCCGGGGTAGCAATCTTATTAAATTTTTGCAATTTTCTCCTCTGTTCTAAATATCTTTTGCCTTGCCTTTTTGTAGTCAGGAAAGGCATTGCCTTTAGCAAAAAATTTTTAGTCTTTCTGAAGTACTCCTTCAATGCTTTGTGCTCTCAATGTACAGTAATTCATCTTCTAGGTATTGGATCGTATTATAGTTCCATTTTTAACTACCTTTTTTTGGTAAATCAATTAGCTGAATGTTCTTTGATGTTTTCTAACTTATTTCCCCGACCAGACTACAGATCATTCTAGTAACTCTTCTCTGAACCACTTCCAATCTTTGGCTTTCCAAAACAGACTCCAAAAGTTGGCAGAGCAGTCTGACCAGTCTCAGAAATAACATATAGAAAAAAAAAAAAAAAAAAAGATTTTTTACA
>VXBO01014502.1:218479-244084 GCA_013400135.1 Rhinoptilus africanus
AAAAGGATTCTTGCATGCCGTGGCTAAACATTATTTCAGATAGTGCCTCTCTAATGGAACATGAGCTATGGTGTGATGGCTAGGTATCAGCAGTGGTATTGTAGTTTTTCCACAGATATAGTGAAGAGATTCACAAATCTTGAAATTTTACTCTTCTCTCTGTGCACCTTGTGCCCGGTATTTCTACTGCCTGGTATTTCTAAGTTCAGCAGACATCCAGAAGAAAGTAATGCTTGAAGTACAGAATATCATTCCATTTTACAAATATGGCAGAATCAAAGGAATTTCTCTGCTCTTCGTAAATTTTGCATGAAAATAACATCTCCTGGTGAGATTTTATTGATTTTCATTTTCTGAAAGGCAGTTATGAATTTCCCCATTGCATTCTGCGTCTCTGTAAACAGTGTAGTGATTTTGTTGGCTTTCTTGTGAGATTTGAATGTGAAATGGATTCCTGTAATAAAGCTAAAAGTTTAGAATGGAAACCAGTTACTTCTTAATGCCAAGAGAGTGTTGTTTCTTATAGCATTACAGTGATGGCAGACTCTGTAGTCTCCTTCTCTGTCTAAACACCAAAAAAGTTAGAAATTCCTTGAATTTGTGATTATTTTCTCATGAGATCAGTTATAAAACGAAGATCCAGACCTGCAATAAGATTTTAAGTATCCCTAAAGCAAGTTTCCTTTATTTTTGGAGATACGTAATGTGCTTTAATTAACTGGAAACAGAGCATAGCAAAAGATTTGCCAAAATTTCTTTGCATTACTGAAAAAACAAACTTGGTGCTTTTTTGCCTATTTGGTTGATTAAATTTATCATATTCGAGTTTCTTTAGAATGACATCCTATAATTTTCACCTGCAGCGGTAGCTCTGACTTTTGTGCTTATCCAGCTTCTAGATCTTTGCTGTGTGCTTAAATTCTCTTCAAGAGAATTTGGAAATAAGCCTGGACATAACACCATTTGAGCGATTCTCTTATGGTGCAACTAACTGCTCCTTAATGTGACTTCTGAAATAGCAATGCTTAAAAAATGAAGTCAGTTTACATAAAAAATGCCAAGTAGTCAGTGTTGTAGGAAACATTGTGACTTCTTAAGATTACAACACTATTCTTCTGAAGCAATTTCCTCAACCTCTATAAGGTATTTGATCAGGTAAGACATTTATTTATGTTTAAATTGGCAAATGCAGTCACCCAGATAATTAAGTAGCTGAAAATTATTGATCTGTTAGGCATAATGTGGTCAATGTCAGAAATGTTTACTAGAGTAACGTTAACATTAATACATTCAATTCCCTCGTAAAATTATTTGGTTAGGTCTTAAGACCACATCTCTTTCCAATGATATTGAAAGATTCAATAGAATCCTAGTTCCTTCTGTTTGTGAGGAGTGAGACAACTTAAAAATATTTACAAGTTTATTTTTGAAGCCTGTAAAAATATCCCTTGAGATACACTCAGGGTGATACTGTAATATCTGTCATGATCAGTCTGGTCATGAACTGCACAATAAATTTTAGAAAGATATAGTAGCATAACTAAGAGTCTGTGGCCACGATGTGCATTTAGAGTCATTAGTTCAGACACATCAAAGTACTGGTATGAAAATATCTTTCTACACAATGTGCCACCAAGGGTACTTGTAGTGCTAGTTTAGCATGTCACCATAGATACAGTACATTTTGATCCATAGAAATAAATTTGAAACTTCATTGTGAAACTAGTCACTGAAAGCAACAGCAAACATTCTTTGCTTTCAGCAGGGCTATGACTTGTGACTTTTCGTTGCAAAATCAGATTACCAGTTATTTCCAAAAGTATTATTTAAAAACTGCTTGTTCATTTAGGCCAGATAGGCCAACCAGTTTTAACAATTGATTTATTTCTGTTGTACATACTTTCTCTCTACATTTCTGCATTATCATGAACCATGTGACATCATGTGCCATCATTCTATAGGTTGGCATCTAAATGGTTCTAATTGTTTAAAGTAAGGATTTTATTTGCTGGACTCTATAAAATCCCAAACAATATAAAGAGGGCAAATAGCTGATGGTTGTTCAGAATCTTATTAAGTACAGGAACTAAGAGGTAGTAAAAAACACTCAAGGTGCTGGTTCAAAAGAAAGAGAAAGAAGCTGTTCTTCATGTAATTAAGCTGTGGAGCTGCTTGACAAAGAATGCATGCTAAAAATCCACAGAGACTCAAGAAGTACCTGGCTTAAATCATAGAAAAAGATCTGCGGCAGGCTATTAAGTTTGAAAACATCCCCATTGAGTCAGAAAGTCCCTGAACTACAATTTGTTTGAGACTAGTGGAATAGTCTGGGGAACTATTACTGCATACTTGTGCTTATATTTTTTTCCTAGACCTCCACTGTGGACCATTGTCAGAGAGTAATGATACTGAGATAAATAAACTTTTATTGTGAACAACAGTCCGTTTTGGTTTTCTTACATATGAACAATATCACCTGGCACCTATAGTTCTAGTTTTAATTCTATTTACTTGAAGTAAGACTACTAGAAATAAAAGAATAAATCAAAAATATTTAATTTTAATTAATTATTTACATTACTTAAAATTAAGATGTCAGATCCATGAATGTCCTTTAAGTACATTGTTATGAAGTTTTTATTTGCATGTAAATGGCTGAGTAATCATTTTTGACCATTTGATTTTTACCCCATCTGATTTTACCTTTTTTAAAAACTTAATTTATATAATTTCTTGCAGACTGCTTCTCTCAATGTATAGATGTCTTTTCATTTTTTTCCCCAACAATGGATCTGTAGGCTTTCTTGTCTTGTTAATATGTTATTCCACAGAAAGTTCATGTCTCTGCAAAGGATAAAGTCTTCATTTTAAAAATCACATTTAACAAGCAGCAATAACAGTTACAACAATGTTACCAGGACAAAAGCTTCATTAGCCATCTTTGTCTGCAAACTTTCTAAGGCTGGAATGTCTTTCTTCTATGCAAATGATTGTATTAAGACTCAGGAGTTTTTCAAAGTCTTCATTATTTTTGGTTTAGGCTAAGAATTAATATAAATTTTATTGAGATAGTCCTGTTTCCAACTACATTAGAAATTACCATATCCTCATCAATATGATATCTAACAGTATAAGATCCTGATTTCGCTATAACCTACATTTTCACTAGACCCCCTCCTTCAATATTGATATGTGATGTCTTTTCTTAAGTCTAACAAATTCAGCCCCAACACATACATCAATCCTGTCTGTCATTCACAAACTAGCCATCTCTTCCACCTACCTTACTTCTAATGTCTGAAGTAACAACTATTCTCTAAGCACACCTATTTCCACAAAGACACAGACAAGAAGAAAAGCGACAGAAACTGGTTTTTACGTCCCAATACAACTTGGGATATAGGAGACTTCAGTTTACATTTCTGGTCTGGAATAGACTACTCACACCTGAAATTCCCAGATAATTGTTGTCTATTCCATTACGCAAGACTACTCACACCTGAAATTCCCAGATAGCTGTTGTATATTCCATTACACAAGTTCAAGTGACTAAGCATAAGCATCACACAAAATGTAATATCATCACAATCTCCTCTCCCTCCTCCAGTCTTTTGTGAGAACGTTTGGCACCAGGCATCCTTTCAGCCAGGATATGCATGCTGGTCTCCTCTCTTTAGCATTTCCCAGTGGTTAACAGACAATGGAACATTAAATCCATGTTTATATTGCTATTACCAACTACAACATTAGTTGTAATACACAACTTACCAGATGATAGTGTAATTTTTTTTTTTTTTTTGCTAGTGGACTCAGAAACTGAAAATGTGTTTTCCTCTAGTATTTCTAATGCCTATTCTTATATTTCAATAAATAAGTAATTTCTCTCCAAAGTATAAACTTTTCCTAGAAAAGAAGGTAGAAGAAATAACAATGGGGAAAAGAATATCAGGAATGTTCTTGGACTGTAAATTTCTTAAAGAATCGTGGTTTGTCTTGTGGGATATTTTCCAGACCGGGATTGTCTCACGCTATTTTCAAATGTCAGCAGTTGGCTGAAATTAAGAAATAGTGTGGGGAGGTGGTTAACTCATCGATAAAGAAGAGGAGACCATTTGTCTCCTTGAACTTCTGCTTGGAATTAGAAAGCATTTAATTTTCTGGTTACTTTGATTTTGGGAGTGGAGGGACAAGAGTAATATCCTGCAGTAGTTCACTTCCTCTTTATTTCAATTTCGCTATGTTAGGTAAGCTATTCAAAAGCTTAATCTATTTCTATACACAAATAGCTTTGGGGATTTATGTGTGTTTAGTCCAAGAGAGCTTTGGAAATACAAATTATTAATTGTAGCATTAGTCAAAGTGTTTATTTCCAAAAAAAATTTTTGATAATAAAATATCTTTTTAACTCAAGGTGAGCATTTCTCTTGAAATATTTGGAAGTTTAATATTTCAACCCTACAGAATTTCAACTGTTTATGTGAAAAATGAAATTAATAAAAAATATATGCCGAGACTAAAAACTTCACAGTATTTGATAATACTGAACCTTTCAAATTTTTCATCAAGACAAGAGCTTTTTTTTATAATTTTTGTCAATATTTCCAGATTGATAACTGCAACTGGTTGACCTGTTAAATTGAGTATTGCTATGAATACCTACTATGACTTCACTGCCAAAGACTATAACTGTAAATATTTATGTTTTCCTATTACGCTGCCAGATGACTGCTAGGAAACACGCTGGGTTCGTTTTTCACTTTTATTTATTTGTTGTGTAAAGAATGATTCATGTCATGCCAGTCTGCATTCATACTCAGTATTGTGATAGATTCTTCTGCACCAAGTAACATCATTCTGTTTTCTGTCAGCTCTAAAACCGGTCTGAGCTAGAACACTTCAAGACTACCTATGCAGCCAGTCAAACATGTGGCACCTCATGAAGGATGAAGGCAGAAATGATTCTCCGTCCTCGGCAGTATCTATGACACATGCCTAGTTCAGAGTACCAGATACCATGGTACCACATGTCTCATTAAGGTATCTCTCCTCATTCTCACTTCTCTTTCTACAACATGACAGTTGTAGGAGACAGTTATATATCCAACAGATAATTGGTACAACATTCTAAGTCGCCTTGATCTTGCATAGACTTGGAACTTGTCAGCACACTGTCACTGCATTCCAGCAGAGCTCTTATTAGTTAACTGTACTTGACAGTGCCTCCAAAACTGTATATTTTAAGTTTAAGCAGCTTGACATGATAAAGGTTATCATTTTCTTTTCCTGGATAATTACTGTCAGCATTGATAAATATGTATTTTTTCTCCAGTCCATCAGAAGACTGATGGGAATAAGTCAAGATCAAGTCTCTTTATAGTTTAAATTTTAAAGTTCCTGACACTTTGCAGAATCATTTATTGTTGAAATCCTTGGGTGATAATGTAATTATAGGCCTATATATACACATATGTAAGTATGTATATGTACCTTTGCCCATTTGACTACTATCTCTCAGCTTTCACAGTATGATTGAAGGTATATTTGATCTGAAGAGGAGAGAGAATTCCAAGGACCAGGACTCTATTATTTTTTTAAAACTTGCTGTGCTTTTATCTATCTATCTATCTATCTATCTATCTATCTATCTATCTATCTATCTATCTATCTATCTATCTATCTATTACTTTCAACCTCAAACACTACAGTTCTTTCTTGTCAGAAACAATCATACTGCTGCAGGAATTTGTTCCTGTAATGATTCTGAAGAAGGATAGAAGGGACAGCTAGACTTAAGCGAGATGATCGACAACCTTATTTTGTGAGCTGTCCTGCTGTTTTCTACCTGCATTGTTCTGTACTATAGACTATAAGTAATGGTACCTGAATATGTTCATAATCAGAGTAGTAAAATTCAGCAGAAAACTGTGGTACAGGATTGTTAGAATTTTTTTGGGAATCAGCTACATCTGTTCAGCAAGCAAAGGGGAACCACTTAAAGTCACATGGAAAAATATAAGAATGAAACTAGCATAACATCTTGATAGAGGATATTTAGCAGTGCATGGCTATCACAGCTGATCTTTCAACTTTTCTATGTGCTCATTACCACAGATGAGTAGAAAACATTTTCTTTGCAGTAGACTCTTTCTAGTGAGGTAATAATTAGCTATCATTGCATTTTCTGATGTAATATTCTAGAGAATCTGATCTACATTTTCAAAAGTGACCCGTGATTTGAGGCAGCCAAAGTGCAAAAGTTGAGGGAGGAACACTAAGTATCTGCTCTCTGAAAAGCAAACCTTTATAGCATCCTCAAACTATGCATTTGAAAAATTGGGGAATGCATTACTCAGCGGTTACTTGTGAAAATGCAGGAACATGACTTCCCACTACCAGAGAAGGACATAATTTACTTTAGTGGCAAGAACGGATGACTTTGATAGAAGTTCTCAAAGGGCTGGACTGCCAAAAAATTGGTTTGCTGATGACACAAAGCTGGGAGGGGTGGCTGACACACCAGAAGGCTGTGCCGCCATCCAGAGAGACCTGGACAGGCTGGAGAGTTGGGCAGAGAACAACCTTATGAAATTCAATAAGGGCAAGTGTAGGGTGCTGCACCTGGGGAGGAATAACCCCCTGCACCAATACAGGTTGGGAGCTGACCTGCTGGAGAGTAGCTCTGAGGAAAGGGACCTGGGAGTCCTGGTGGACAACAGGATGACCATGAGCCAGCAATGTGCTCTTGTGGCCAAGAAGGCCAATGGCATCCTGGGGTGCATCCAGAAGAGTGTGGCCAGCAGGTGGAGGGAGGTCATCCTCCCCCTCTACTCTGCCTTGGTGAGGCCCCACCTGGAGTCCTGTGTCCAGTTCTGGGCTCCCCAGCTCAAGAAGGACAGGGAACTCCTGGAGAGGGTGCAGCATAGGGCTACAAAGATGATTAGGGGACAGAAACACCTCTCTTATGAAGAAAGGCTGAGGGAATTGGGTCTCTTCAGTCTGGAAAAGAGACGGCTAAAGGGTGACCTTATTAATGCCTATAAATACTTAAAGGGTGGGTGTCAGGAGGATGGGGCCAGGCTCTTTTCAGTGGTGCCCAGTGACAGAACAAGAGGGAATGGGCACAAACGAGTATAGGAAGTTCCACCTAAACATGAGGAGGAACTTCTTTCCCTTGAGGGTGGCAGAGCCCTGGAACAGGCTTCCCAGGGAGGTGGTGGAGTTTTCATCTCTGGAGACATTCAAAACTATATTGGAGACATTATATACTATATTATATATACTATGCTATGCTATGCTATGCTATGCTATGCTATACTATACTATACTATACTATACTATATTATACTATACTATACTATACCATACCATACTATACGATACTATATTATGCTATGCTATGCTATGGCATGCTATGCTGTGTTATGCTATTCTAAAGAAAGACAGAGAAAGACTTTTTACCAAGGCCTGTAGTAACAGAGCAAGGGGCAATCATTTTAAATTCAAAGAGGGTAGGATTAGACTGGATATAACAAAGGCATTTTTCACTCTGAGGGAGCGGAGACACTGGAACAGGTTGCTCAAAGAAACTTTGGGTGCCCCCTTCCTGAAAGTGTTCAAGGTCTGGTTGGATGGAGCTCTGAGCAAGCTGATCTACTGACTGAGGTCCATGCACAGGACAGGGAGGTCGGACTAGATGATATTTAAGTATCCCTTACAACCTAAACCGTCTATGGTTCTACGGTTGATTCTATGATTTATGATTCTATGATTCTTTGATTCTATGATTCTTTGATTCTATGATTCTTTGAAATATAAGCTGAAGAGTAATTTCAGGCTAGAATATGTTACAAAAAAAGCCTCTTTCTTTTTTTTCTTCTGTTCCTTCTCAATATCTCTGAAGAAAACAGAAGACCAAACCACACTTTGCACATCTAATTAAATACAGTCTGCATGATAGAGGCATCTCCCTTCTTTTGTTCCTTCTTTTATTTATGCTGATCTGCTATTAAGGTCCAACTGCTTTGATGATAATGGAATCCAAAGTAGCTTTTACCTCGACTCTTGGATGTTGCTGCTTTGGGTACCCAATATCATCTTAAGACATTTGATGGAATTATCCTGGTGGATATTCCAATTGCTGTCCACATAACTGAAGGGGAGAAGAGAATAATCAAGTAAAAGAGAAACATATATGAGTCTTTGGAAATTAGTTATCTTTACAGTTGATGTTATTATTAGTAACCTTTGAAATTTTATCTCAGTTCAACCAACAAAGTATGTACTGAATTTTGAGAGACAGAAATACAAATGTGACATGCAATATGAAGTCTATTCCCAGATTTACCTCTGGCCACAATGCAAACTCTCTCTTCACCAATAACATCTTATTGTCTCCTGGCAAATGTTTGACATTTGTTACTTTGTATCCTGCTCATGGGCAGCATGTTATAAGTAATTAATTCAATTATATCACCTAAACAGACACTAGCAAGCTCTGTGTCAACTTTACAAAGTATAACACACTATGTCATACGTGACAGTGCCTACCAGGAAGAGACTCTGATGGGTGTTGAATGCACTTTACTCGTATTTTCAGTAACAATAAAAAAAAAAATTACAAAGGAGTTAAAAATAACATGAAAGAAATGATCGTACAATTCAAATGGAAATAAAAAAGAAACAGATCTGGTCACAAACAGCTGACCTGCATGGTTACATTTCCTGATAAATTCAGAAAACATCACAGGGGAAATATCCAAAATAAATGTAGTTTCTCTATATGCTTTTTATAGACTGCTAAATGCTGTATTCCCCACTTAATACATCACTATAGCTTTTTTTTTTATTATTCAGCTTTCTTTACATTTAGTTTAAGCTTATTTTGTCCTGCTCTTAAAGCATTTCTGTGACATTATGCACTTATGATTGATTGAGGGAAATCTGGCAGGCCTACTGAAAGGTTTCCATGAGAGATGCCAGTGTGATTGCTGGAGAAATGTTGGGAAGACAGGCCTTCAAAGAAGGAAGGAAAATTAAAATTAAGATTAAATAATCTCTAGGAAGTTTAAGTTTGAACTCCAATTATGTGACAAAATGCCTTGCTGGATGTTACTTTGCTTTCTCCACCTTAAGAGAGTATTGCATAATGATGAACTGTACTGCCTTTTTCTCAATCCAGGGTGCTCACTTCAGATTTTCATGCACCCAGCTCTCTATCCAGGTTCTGGTCAGCTAATACTCCATCCTGCAATCAGGTCTTTCACAATCTAAACATATCTACTGAAAGCTTTACAAGCCTCAGAGAATTGCACAAAGAATTGTGAAGAAGAGTTAGGAGAAAAGCAAAGTCAGGATTTCTAAAACTTCATTTAAAGCTCACTGGAATGCACATCCAGAGGTATGCTGAATTTAGTGACAGATTAAACTATTTAAGGGAGTTGTTTTGGAAGTCAAGATATTTCATTTTCTTAGTCTAAAGGATCTCATTTAAATTTTATATATTTTATAGAAATAACAAAGGCTTTAAGAATCTTTTATATAGAAAAAATGTTGGTTTAGGTGGAATGAGCTTTCTAGATCAAACTCTCAGCTATGTTTTGTTGTTTTCCCAAGCAGAAAAAAGTGTTTGAGGTGGTACAAGAACAGTACTTTTTTTTTTTTTCAGTTTGGGCAGGGATCAAAGAATGAATTATTCATGCAGCTGTATAAGGAATTCTTATTCAAGCTACCTAGCTACTGCACCTGGCCTTGAAGGAATAGAGATATATATCTTCTTAATTGTACTAGGAACATGTAAAAGGGATGAATAATTAATTCTTTAATGTCCATTGATTGATATAGGATCGGGGGTTCTACAAGGCACTGTCCGAACAGAGGCCACAGGTGCACTTGAAGGGCCTAGAACTTTCTTAAATGCCATTTCCTAATTGTTATGTTTATATTTATGTATTCAACATTTGATGCTTTGTTCAGAGATTACATTCATGGACTTGCATCTTGTTGACCATTTCTGTATACCAGTTTTAGATGACCTTGTAGCTTGATTGTAATCTGATTTGTAAAAAAGAGAAATATTTCAGCACAGAATAGTATTTGGCCTGGTACACCATTATTTCCTAAGGAAATGTTTTGAATATGCTTATATGCGACTACATAGTCAGCAGCCAACAAAATGGAAAGTGGTTTTCATAGTGAAATAAATTAAAAGGAAGGGATGCTTTCTTTCTGAGACTCTTGCTCTGCCCAAAAGCTAAAAACGTGAAGACAGACACATAAGTATGGCTTTGATTGTTATTTCTCCCTAGGAAAGTCCAAGGCTTCTTCACATTTAAATTTTTATCTTTATATTTTATCACAAGACAGCATAATGACAATACGTTATGATAAGATCAGAAGGTCATCTAGTTATTGTTCTCTTTCAGAGTGAGAATATAAAAAAACTTGCTGTTAGTGGCCTGCAGCAGGAAAGCAGATGCTGAAATACTGCTAAGTGACATTAGAAAGGACTGTATTAATATCTAAATTTTTCTCAGTGCAGACATAAATAACATATAAATGCTACAATGGAAAAAGGAGATGCATGGTTTGTGCACATTCGTTCTTGAGTTCAGTGCAATTTTGCTGTGCGTTGACACATCACAGATTTCTTCAATAATCTCTTTCATCATAAATAACTGGATATTGAATAAGCAAAGACAAAACAATCTAACTTCCTCCTTCTGTACTCTGAAAATACCCATGTTTCTGGGGAGCACTAAAGAAAGCCAGAAAAGATTCAGAACACTCATTTTCTTCCCTGTGGTGTAGGTAGAAATTTGAATTTAGGTTACGGCAATTGCTCTTGAGTTCTTTGTTCTTTATTTCTCTATGTCAGTGTTCATATGGAGAGTAAAACTAGGGAGGCAAATGATAAAGTCTTTAATCACTTCAATCAAGCTAATCAAAGGACAAAGAGTTGTAGAATCGGCTGTAGGCTGAACAAAGAAACAACACATTTCAGTACCACTCTTCCCCATTTCAGAAACATGCACGTGCCACTTAGAAAGAAAAGGAATTTCTTTTCTGTTACAGTGACACTAATTTCTTAATCTGATGCCAAGGACATCAGCTAGTGATTCCTGGGTGAGTTGAAAAATAGAGCCTGTATTCCATCAGGGTAAATGTAAGGCAAAGAATGTGAGCAGAAAGAATAGCCTTTATTAAAATGAAATGAAATATATTACCTCTCCCCATAAACCTTGCCTTATTAATTCCATGGATGGTGTTTTCATTCTCTCATATAGATAGTTATTCCTGCTGCAACTTTAGTCCATGCTATTTGATGAAGCCTGCAAATACTCAGCCATTTGAACTGCAGAACTATGCAAACATGAATGGATACTGAGCAGAGTCTACACCAAATTCAAGATGTATGATACCCAGCGGATCACACTAACTAAGTCAAGCAAAGAGATTGTGTCCTGTTGTGAGTCCATCTTTTATCTTCTATGACCTGTAGCGAAGGCAGGGTAAGAAAGTGGCATCAAATTGGAGAAAATATGCCTGATCCAAGATGATAGCTGCTCTTGCAGTCCAGGGAGAACAGTTGTGAAGGTCTGGCAAGTAGGAAGCAGAAACAGTAGTTAGAAGATGTCCAAGGGAAAGAGGAGAGTCAAAACCACCTCTGAGATCTAAAAATGTCTCCCTGCCATTCTACCACAGAATCACGGAATTTCAGAGTTGGAAGGGGTCTCTAGAGATCATCTAGTCCAACTCCCCTGCTAAAGCAGGATTGCCTAGAGCACATTACTCAGGACTGCATCCAGATGGGTCTTGAAAGTTTCCAGAGAAGGGGACTCCACAACCTCCCTGGGCAGCCTGTTCCAGGGCTCTGTCACCCTCACCGTAAAGAAGTTTTTTCTCATATTCGATCAGAACTTTCTATGTTCCAACTTGTGCCCATTACCCCTCGTCCTGTCACTGGGAACCACTGAAAAGAGTCTGTCTCCATCCTCCTTAAACCCACCCTTTAGATACCTGTAAACATTAATCAGGTCTCCCCTCAGCCTCCTCTTCTCCAGGCTAAAGAGTCCCAGCTCTCTCAGCCTTTCCTCATAAGAGAGATGCTCCAATCCCTCAGTCATCTTTGTTGCCCTAAGCTGGACTCTCTCCAGTCTCTCTTGAACTGGGGAGCCCAGAACTGGACACAATATTCCAGTTGTGGCCTCACCAGTGCAGAGTAGAGGGGGAGAATGACCTCCCTTGACCTGCTGGTCACATTCTTCCCTATGGAGCCCAGAATTCCATTGACCTTCTTGGTGACAAGGGGACATTGCTTGCTCATGGACAATTTACTGCCTAACAAGACCCCCAGATCCTTTTCTTCAGAACTGCTTTCCAGCAGGTCCACCTCTAACCTATATAGGTGCCTGACATTCTAGTGACATTATCTAACATACAAAAAAAAATACCCATATGTGCAAGCCTTCTCTATCATTGACTTACAACAGGATGCTCAGCAAAGTCATACTGAAAAGTCTGCTTTCACATCACCTCATCTTTTGTCCCTTTTCACTCTGCAGCCCTGCCATTGCGTAACTGTACATGTAGGCTGGACTGAGCATTCAGATGTATGCAGAAAAGAAGTTCTTTATAAAGTTTTAAGTTGCTGTGATAAAAAACAGTGCTGAAGGGATCTGTCAGTCCTCCTTCTCTTGGGTGTACAAATATTTTGATGCTTATTTTTAAGGAGATTGAGTTCACATTAGGGAGAAGCTCTTCGCTTATGGAATTTTTACTAAAACCTGTTTTCTGAATGTTGTTCAACACTAAAGAACCTACTTTCTTAATGTCTGTTATCTATGGCCTATCCTTGTGCCAACTAGGTGTATGCTATTAAATGAAACTAGGGAAATGTAATCCATGGCAACAGCTGATAACTTTTGAAATTTAGCATTTCCTGAAAATACTAATTTACTTACCTTCTTTTCAAAATCATATATGAGATGGACAGGGAACAACATGATGCAGGAATTTAACTAAAACACCACAGGAAGAATCTGTATGTCTGTCCTATATGCTAGTCTTCTAAAGACTGCAGCAGTATGTTATAAATATACCAAGTGAATAGAGATTGCTTCTTCCTGAACTTCTGAATTGGTATTAGAGCAGTAAATGTAAAGACATTGAGAAGAGTTTTCATACACTCTCCTTGAGGCTTTCTTCTGATCTTGAATAATCTTTGGGTTATTTCTGCACTGTTACCAACTCTGCAGTGTCAAAAACTATGCACCAGGATAACAAACCATGAATTATTATTTTTTTAACTTCATTATTTCTAAGACAAATAATAAATATTGGGTCCTTTTAATTTCTTTCAGACCTTTGATATCTTCTCTATCATGTCTTTCTCCAGCATATTTTGCAAATAAATTCCTATTTTAAGCTTTTTATATTCCTTTTATTAGTTACATAAGCAAGTCACGAGAAAAAAAGTACAGCATGGGCAATACATTATTGATATTTTAAGAAAAGAAATCCATGCTAACAGTAGAATACTGAAAACAATGGTTTTTCAAATTAGAACTCGTCTTCTTCTTATGTTCAAAACACCAGGCTTCCAACTGTCTTATTGAAAGCAAGTAGTTATGATTTGTTCTGGACAGATATGCGTGAACTATTTATAAATTGAACCCTAGAATGCAGTAAGTGATAAAGATTTAACATTGATTGTCTAGGGAATCCTTCCAGTTCTCTTGGAAGAAATTCTGCTGGTTTAGTAAAATAATATATGACTGTGACAGAATTTAATATGACAGCCTGCCACTACTTCAAATGTACTACTATTGAAAAAATATTAGGTAAGAATAGAATATACTAGAACTAAAAAAATATTAGAAATTCAAATTTCATTAAGATATTGCATGTCAACCTTTTTTCATAATAACTTATTTTCATTTTTAAAAAATTCTAAGTTTTGGTTTGTGGAATTTTAATTTAACCAACATAGAAATAAATGTCAAAACCTGAATTTACAAAGATTTGAAAACTCCAACATACTATCAAAGCTAAAAGGCATGTTTTGTTCTTTCTAGAACAGATTATAGACTGGCACTTATATTTTTCAGGAAATAATTTAAGACAAGGATTTGGCCAGGAAATTAGATCAGTCAAGTCATAACTTAGCTGCAGGTAAAAAGGAAGATGTAACAGGAGAACCATCAACAGCTTAGTCAAGTTGTTACTGAGAAATATTAACGTGCCTGAGCTAAATTTGTCATAAGTGAAGGATCAGAAACTACTAACACTTTGCCAAAAGGGTGAAAAGCTTGTGAGTCCAGATGGTTGGGATCTTAACCTACAGAAGAAAGATGATTAGAGAAAAAAAACAGCTTTCAACAGATGTTATCACTAAAATGTCAGAATTCTTTTTCATTGCTATTTTTCTTAGCTTCAACAGAACACCCTACGTCAGTAAGCTAAATTCAATTCAGTACAATTGGAAATGGGTACATTATTAGTCCTTTACAATACTGCAAAAATTATGGTATTTCTAATTGCCTTTCTCTTTACTCAGTTTTAATAAGTATTTTCAGTATTATTTTAATTTTTATACACAGACAATTGTATACATATTTAATAGATATAATTTGTAATTTAGCATATAAAATACTTTCAATGATAGTTTTGTATTTATAGATCTGATGCAAAAAATAAGGAACTACATAGAAATTAGGTTAAAAAAAAGAATTTTTTGAGAACAAATTTTTTAAATCATAGAATCTAAATAATAATCTAAATAAATACAAAACTATCATTAAAATATGTGGTTTTAAAGAAATATTTATTGAAAAATAATACAGTTTACACAGCATCTTTAGTTAAAAAAGTTTCAGTTAAAATATTTGGGGCATTGAATGGATAAAATCAAAGTAAAAGTTATTGCTGTTTTAGATTTAATACATTTTTTTAAAAAGAGTCTATTTTTTGCAATTGTAATTCCATTCTGTTAGTAGTTGCCTGAAAGAGCTAAGTCTTCACCTACCTCAGAGTAGAAATGCATCTAGGACAAAAGAACATTTTCTGTAGACATATGAAAGGAGGAAAGGGTCATGAAATATCAAAGGATGAACCTTCTTTGAATTCTTATGTGCTGTATTTCCAATAATACAACACAAAGTTAGTCTCAATACAGAAATATGGATAAAGACTGATGGACTACTGAAGTAGCAGATTACTTGAGTAGACCCTAGGTGTGTTAGGGTCCCTTGTGAACAGCATTGTGAATGCTTTTTCTGGCCTTTCATGAAGAAGCTATTTTCACAAGCCAGGTCAGAAACCTAGTACAACTCAGGACAGCGTTCTGCATAAACCTGATAATATGTGTGTTACCCAGAAAACTTCTGAATCACTTGTCAAGAATGTAATTTCTAGTGGCAGTGCCAGATGTCATAAAACTAAGCAAAATGCCTCCTTAAACCTTGAAATAATTTCTCATTGATTATTATATATAGGAGCTGCTTCACTTCATGATAGATCTGAGAATAAACTGCTATTAGATAAAGTGAGGGCATGGTGCTGCCCTTGATCCCCTTATGACACATTTTATTCATAATATTGTGTCTGTTGGGTCTTAATTCCTTTCATGGGCAGAAGTATTTTGATTCATTTGGTAGCCTACAGAGGAAAATGCAGATAGCAAATATATATTTACTCGATTAAATAGTCCCTTGTAGCTCTGTGCAACTATTTCAGCAAATTAAAGATATCAAAATCTTGACAAAATTAAAGTCCATCTCATATACTGTAACTCAGACAGGATTTTGGTTCTGTTTATTTCAGATGACATGACAAGGGTTTGGGAAGAATCAGGTTCCAGCTTAATATTTTTCAACTTAATGGTAGAGCTCCCAGACCTTGTCAAGTTGCTTTTATTATTTTAAAACTAAATGAAGGTAAGAGCTTTTTGGCCTTAAAATTCTAATGTAAAACATTCTGATATATGGAGACAGCTACTGTAAAAGAGAAATAAAATACCATTGGGGCTTCCCAGTTCTCCACAGGGGCTTTAACTGATGCTAGGTGCTCTCATGCTTCAGTGTGTAATAGCCATACATATTTCCTAGAGACGGTTTTAGAAAACTCAGGCTACTGCAGCTCTCAGTCCATATGACCACCTGAGATTTTTAGAACAGAAAAAAATAGCTGTTACAATTGGATTTTTGGGCTTCTGATATCTTTCCACAAAATTAGATTCAACTCATCATAATTTTTTTTTTTATAAATTACAGTACAAAAAAAGACAGCTATATCACACTCAGATTTCCACAGTAGCGTTAGATACTTTAAACTATTTCATCAACTTTGCATACATACATCAGTCTCTTTGTATGTTCTAAAATATCCCCATAGTCAACTCACTTTATCAAAAGTACACAAAGTGGAAAAAGACCGAGGCACGAACAATGACATAGCAATAATTTATTATAGAAATAATTTAGTTCTAGTTTCTTAGAAACACCGACATCCGCTTAGATCTGTACCATGTCAGCCAGAATGGCTTTAATGACATCTACAATAAGAATCAGACCCCTTGGGTGAAAAAACATACTTTAGCGGACAACAGGAACGAAACCAAAAGTTATAGGACACAGTGAAAGCTGACAACAGCTGCTGGCTTCTGTTCTCTCTGATTCCTTTTGTAAAAACCTATCTCTCTGTTTTCTTTGGCAAAGAAATAGCATAATAAATGCTCAGATTCTGGGTAAGCTCATCTTAATCTTATTAGATTTTCGTGAATAACAGAAAGGAAATGGAATTTGGGCAGTAGTAGGAAATATCTTTACGTAAAGCTCTAGGCACACTGTCAACTCTTTAAACAAATTATGTAATTAAATGTGTAAAATACATTTTCAACCTCAGATTACTAGAACAGGTTTAGAAACTCAACTATCTGAAAACTGGTCATACAATTTTTATATTAAATCTCATTGAGCTCTATCACTACATTATTACCAATAAAAATTTACAATGCAGTGTATTCTGGATGTTTATACAGCATCAGACCCTTCATTTCTTCTTACCTGCCTGCTTCCCAATGCAGAGTAGCCAAGATGCAGCAGTGAGAAGTGCCCTTCCTGTGTAACTCGACATTCAGTACTGGGTAATCATGGAATGATATCGGTAAAAAAAGCATGCCATAGATCTTGGCAAACCTGGAGAGATGCATCTGCATGCTTTGATTATAAGTACACTTGGTTTTTTTCTAGAAACTGCTTCAAATTAGAGAGTAAAGGATCACAGCTTATACCACAGATAGAACAGTTCTGCTTGTCTAAGTCACCAAAGCCACTGAAGCCACAAAGTCACTGAAGCAATAGAAGTCATGGTGATGAGACAATTAGATAATGTTTCAACATACAGAGAACAAGACTGTCACAGGATGCTACTAAAGTTTCATTTGCAGTGGCTAGTCCATAAAGAACCTACAAAAAACACTCAGCAGTAACAGCTCAAAGAAGTGCATTGCTTTGAATATTCCCGCAAGATTTAAATTAATAGTTTTGAAGGGAAAGATTTCCATTTGTTGTTTTTGATCATTCTTGGTACTGTTGTTTTGTTTTGATTTTAACCAACAGATGCAGGATCCTCAGTGTGTGTACATCTGCAGCCGCAGATTTTTTGCCTCATGCATATTTCATAAACAACCAGCTACTGAAATGAAGAAAAATTGCTTTTTCTGAGTCACTCTGAGGCCACATATTTGTTTAATTTTAGTACATTTCTCCCATGCAAGAAAGTACTCTCAAGGAAAGCAAACAAGGATTTGAGAACATAAGTGAGGTATTTAGATATATGCAAATATGCTAAACAGACCACAGACTCTTTTCTAATAAATTGAACAGGCAGCAGGGATTTGAACATATGAAATTGTCATGCCACCTCATTGTCTCCCTTTTTAAATATAGCTTTTTTTTTCATAGATCCAGTCTCTAGTCTTCTTATTCTCATGACCTCAATTCAACAAAATGTTGAAGTACGCGAGTAGTCTACACTGTCATCTGTTAGGTAGCCGTCAGGATATTTCTAAACTGAGTCACCATTCCCAGAGGTATTGAAAAGACTTGTAGACATGGTGCTTAGGGACAGGGTTTAATGGTGGACTTTACAGTGTTAGGTTTACAGTTGGACTCAATGATCTTAAGGGTCTTTTCTAACCTAAATGATTTCACGATTCTATGATAAAAAAAAAGATTGGGATCATTGATGAGTTCCTAAGAAAAAGTGACACAGCTGTGAGGGGGTTGGCATGTTCACATGTTATGTCACACTGGAGCCCCAGTATTTCTTTCTTATGGATCTTCAAAGTAAATATATACATAAGTACCCTGCAGTTTAACAGAGAATGTTCACAGATAATTCAATTACTATATAAAAATTTTGTAAAAGCGTAACAGGTGTTATTGAGAGCTATATTTAGAGCTCCTCAAAACTTGAAACCCAGTCTTGATTCTTTCATTTTTAGATTGCATAGCATGTCTAATATCACACTCAGATAAGTGCATTTGATGAATTTGATGAATGTGCTATGAGAATTAAACAATTAATTATTAGAGAAAAAAAAGTACGTTACTTGAAATCACAACAGTAGGAGAATTTGTAACCAGAAATCATCTTTTTAAAAAATAAAAAATTTGGGGTGATTCATTGTAGTTCAGTATGGTTTCCATATCCGAGAACTTTTATCTGGGAGACAACTGAAAACTTTCCTATCTGAATTCTCCTCTTCACATCACTTGTTCAAAAGATAAACACTAAATCCTATTGAAAATTACTATCCCAGATCTAACTGGGGCAGTAGTGTGAGAAGGCAAGGAGCACAAATCTGAAAAACAGATATTGCCCCTAGTCAAAACTATCTGTTTTCAAAAGCTTTCTTTTTGAGATGCATTGGATCCCCTGCTCTTCCAGGGCTCCTCTTTCCATTTTTGTGCATAATTCCCACTCACAGCCCACAGTCCCAATGTCACACCTGCCTCCACTGCCTTCTGCTGCTCTGCTGTTTCAGTGAGACCCCTGTGGTTCCAGCTGCCCATATCCGTGCTCTGGCTGCTTACTGTGAAGGCTCAGGCATGGACCCAGGTCAGTGAACCCCAGTTCACCAGAAATAGAGTTTGAGCTACCAAGTAGGCAATATGGGCAACCAGGAATTTTGAGCGCAAAGGGTGAGTTTGAGCTCTGAGCTTGACAACACAGATAATACCATAATTTCTACACACACTACACGACCCAAGACAGACAGTAAAGACAAGCCTGATATGAGCAGGAGACAAAATGATTTCATTCTTCCCCTACTATTCTTCATTGTGAAGTCAAGTCTAGATAGAATAGGACAGCTGCTACATTTCCAGATACATTAAGGCTCACACAATACAAACATAAGAAATAGTTTTGTCAAGGATGAGTTTTACAAGATTATTTTTTCCTGCTTCAGTTCTCAGCCCAGGAAATCTAAGGCTACACAAAACCAGGAGCAATACGTTTTCATCAACTTGATGTTTATCTGTGCAAAAATCTTACGTTATCTTAAACAATATAGAATACTTTGACAAACGTAGAACTAAACTAGTGGTTTAGTTCAGAGATAACTGATGATTTTATCATTAGAAATGTCTGAAAGGTCCTGATAAATTTAGGAATCATGTTTGCGTCTTCATTGGTTAATATTACATTGATGTCATACTTCTAACCATCCGAGGTTTTAATATTTTTTTTCAGTTCTGGCTCAGCAATCAAGGTTTTTAATAACTTACATGTTTAAAAGTTATCTTCTTGCTCCATATGCCAACATTTTATTTGTATGGTTTTGTTCTGTTTTCTTAAAATTATCCTATTGAAATTGAAAAATTCAAGAATACTGTCTGAAATGACATTTAAAGGAATTATAATGAAAAAAACTGAACACACAAAATAAGTATTTACATTATACACCCAAGATCTGCAAATGCTTATGATGTACCTTAACAAACTTCGAGAATTTGTACATGAGACTTAAAGGGGAAGAATTAATGAAAAATCAGTATTTTGCTCTTCTATTTCTTAATATAGTGTTGCAAGCTTTGGTAACAACCGCAGTTAAACTGTAAAGGATTGGTGAAACAGAAGAATATCAGCAGCTTGTATCTCCATCCAGGAAGGCTGAACCATACTGTGGTTCTGCTTGGGTAACGTATCACATGCACTTTTCTAATCTCAAGGATTCTTGATGAATTTATAACATACTGAAATTAAAATAATGCTATATCACTTTTGTTTTCTGTTACTTAATTGATAAATAATATGAAATGAGGTTAAAGCTGAAACTGGCATTTTAATCACTGTTTCTCTATTTCGGATGTCAGAGGAAGGACATAACCTGTAGAACAAGAAGGAAGTGTACCTCATCATGCACAGTTACCCAAGTATGGAAAGTGTGGCAGCTCTAACCTGACTCCTGGCTTCAGAATTCCCTAATTGTCACTGTCTCACATTAACATGGCCCCTGTATTTCACTTTTTGGCCTAGCCACAGACATATGACATATATACGTGAGTCTGGAAGTAAAGGAGAGAAGTATGGCATGAAGAAATCTGTGCTATCTCTTGTTTCTTTCAGGAATTCACCCATATGGCAGATTCTTTCTTCACTGGAAGAGACTATAGCTGCTCATCAGTGTCAGCATAACAGTTCCAAAATATAAAAGAATAGCAGTCACTAAAGTCAGATTTGTACAGGAACTGGCCATCAGGAGCATCAGTGGAAATCGCTGGCATCCTCAACTGGGCAAGCTCTGAAAGGTCTCTCAAATGGCATATTGAAATGTAGAAGAACTTTAGAAAATTGAGATCTTCAAATAGTTGAAGATATTGAAGGCTAGGTTCTGATAAATAGATCTCATATCACTGTGGGGGTGGCTAAAACGATGGAGGCAGAGCAACTGACAGCACAGAAGTAAACCCATTTGGGCTGCCACATTGTGGCAAGATATTGCCGACTAGCTAGGGAAAGTCATTGTAGACTTACCTCATATAGATGCCTGCGTACCCACGTGTCAGGCCACTGAGGATCATCAAAGCAATCAACAAGTGGATCAGGCTACTAAAATTTTCCAGGTAGATTTGGACTGGGAACACAAGGATGAACTACTTTTGGCTCGGTAGGCCCATGACACTTCAGGAAATCAAGGAAGGGATGCAACATATAGATGGGCTCGTGACTGAGGGGTGGATTTAGCTATGGACACTATTGTGCAAGTTATCCACGACTGTGAAACATATGCTGAAATTAAGCAAGTTAAACTGTTAAAGGCAAACCCATTCATGGGACTGTTTTTGCTCAAGGACTCAAGTGTATTTGGTGGGTGATGTTGAAGAACTGGAAAGTTCAACATGGACCTCAAGGAAATTTAACCTTCAATTTTGAGCTGTGTTAATTGTTATATAACACTAATAGTATTCAATAAATGTTTTTCAGGATAACATAGAGGTAATGAAACCAGAGCTGGCTTTATCAACTGTCATCCAGCAAACCCTTCAAGGTGGATATGTTACCCATGAGCACACACCATGATGAATTTCATACCATCTGTCCTGCCCTGAGAGACTGCTATGGTAGAGGGAAACCTGTAATTATGAACTAAATGAATTTAGTGAACTTTTGTGTGTAAAGATAAATCACAAATCAGTGATTTATATATATATATGTGTATACATATCAAGATAAAAAAAGCGGCAGTGACCTATGCATGATGCAAATGGTATGGAGTAAGATATATAAATAAATGAATAATAAATTTTTTTTGAGTATTTTTACTTCTCAGTTAAGTCCCTTTTAACTAACTGAAATTAAAGGCATATTTTTCACAGAGTGCCTGCTTCGAGCAGACAACATCTGATGTTTGCAGTACCCAAAGAATGGTACGCAGAGGGAGTCTTGTTTAACTTATTGCTATAGCAACCAAGGTCAGCTAACATTGTTATGTACCAAGTTAGAAGGTCAAAAGTGGAAAAGCATAGAGGGATCACATCTGTGGGGCTGAGCAGACAGGACAGGTGACGCAAAACTGACCAGCAGTAGGTTTATTTTCCATCCTATCTGCATCATGCTCAGTATAAAAGCTGAGGGATCAAAAGGGTCAGCCTCTTTCTTCAATGTCCAGCATCCAAGTAGGATTCTGTTGGTTCATTTGCCATTGATCATGATCTGTGTGTTTCTGAGTCCAGATTTGGAATACAGTTACCATTCATCTCTGAGTCTAGTCTGGGAATTTCCCCGTGCCTGCTGGGGACGTGTTTGTCATCCTGGGAGCTTGATATGGTTTTGTATATATTGTATATATTTCATTATTTTCTTATTAATATTATTATGATTTCTTATTATTACTTCATTAAAGTAGTTTTAGTTTTATTTTTAACCCATAAGTCTCTCTCTCTCAACTTCTCTGCCTTCTAAAGGGAGAGAAGAAGTTAAAGAGAGCATCTGTCTTTCATTTAGTGGCCAGCCAAGTTCAAATCATGACATTAGCAAGAGCTCTTTTTATTAAAAGCTAAAAATTTGGACCTTGTGTTCATAGAATCATTGAATACTTTAGGTTGGAAAAGATCTTTAAGATCATGAAGTCCAACCGCTAACTTGACACTCCAAAGTCCACCACTAAATCATGTCCCTAAGCTCCACACTTACACATCTTTTAAATACTTCCAAAGATGATGACTAAGCTGCTTCCGTGGGCAACCTGTTCCAGTGCTTAATAAGGTGAAGAATTTTTTCCTAATAACCAATCTAAACGTTCCCTGGTGCACCTTAAGGCCATTTCCTCTTATTCTATCATTTGTTACTTGGGAAAAAGACTGACTCTCACTTGGCTACAGCCTCCTTTCACGTAGTTGTAGAGAGTGGTAAGGTCTCCCCTCAGCCTCCTTTTTTGCAGACTATACAAACTGAGCTTCCCCAGCTGCTCCTCAGAAGACTTGTGTTCTAGACCCCTCACCAGCTTGGTTACCCTTCTCTGGACACACTCTAGAACCTCAATGTCTTTCTTGTAGTGAGGGGCCCAAAACTGAACACAGTACTCAAGGTGGGGCCACACCAGTGCCAAGTACAGAGGTACAATCACTTCCCTAGACCTGCTGACCACACTATTTCTGATACAAGCCAGGATGCTATTGGCCTTCTTGGCCACCTGGGCTCACTGCCAGATCATATTCAGCCATTGGTTGACCAACAGCCCCAGGTCCTTTTCTGCCGGGCAGCTCTCCAGCCACTCTTCCCCAAGCCTGTAGCACTGCATGAGTTTGTTGTGACCCAAGTGCAAGACCCAGCACTTGGCCTTACTGAAACTCTTGCAATTAGCCTCGCCCCTCTAATCCAGCCTGTCCAGATCCCTCTGTAGAACCATCTTACCCTCAAGTAGATCAACACTTTCACCTAACTTGGTGTCATCTGCAAACTTACTGAGGTTGCATTCAAACCCTTCATCTGGATCATTGATAAAGCTATTAAACAGAAGATGTATCTCATAATCACAAACATAGGATTTGACAAAACCCACTAATCTCATCTACAAGTCATATAATATATTATTCAAATATACCTTCTTCAATTTGACGAACGGGAGTAATACACTTCTGCAACTGCAGGCTTCAAATATTGAGTATCATTTCTAAAGTTCACAATCACTTTTGTTGTAACTAGAAAGATTCTTGTTGTAAAAGTTTCTTCCTTTAATGAAAACACTTTCTACATTCTTCAAGCTGGAGAAGATAATATTTATGCTATTCTATTTTAAAGTACTTTGTATTATTTTATCATGCAGGAAAAAAAAAACAACACTCAAAATCTGTTTCATATTTATGTAAGTCACATTTTAAATGCTAACAAAGTGCTATGCAGTCTCCCATGTTTCCCTTTTCTATAATAAAAACACTGCAGTCTTGCTATATTATTTCAGCAACATTTTTTATTTAAAAAGAATACTTTTCACATAAGTTCCCTTGGAAAAAACCTGAAATAATAGAACAATTATGTATGCCAAGTCCCCACTTCCCTCAACAGCGCTTTCAAGTACTGAAAGGAATCCCATTGTTAATTCTTTCTTTCTTTCTCTTGTTAACCTCTTTTTTCAACATCAAACCTATTCATTTAATAATAAAAAATGCCATGGATAGGATTCGATTCACCAGACTTTAGACATCTATATTGCAGATCTCCATGTGAAGTACTTAGTTCAATTACATTAAGTAAAGAGAAATTGGCATACTTGGTATCATGGGATCATAGAATTGTTTGGGTTGGAAAGGACATTTAAAGGTTATCTAGTCCAACACCCCTGCCATGGACACAGACATCTTCCACTAGTCCAGGTTGCCTAAAGTCCCATCCAATATGACCTTGAACACTTCCAAGGAAGTCGTGGATGGACAACTTCTCTTGGCAACCTGTTAAAATGTCTTACCACCCACACTGTTAAAAAATTTATTCCTTATCTACAACCTAAACCAATCCTCTTTCAGTTTACAACCATTTCCCTTGTCCTGTCACTACAAGCCCTGGTAAATGTCTTTCTCTGTCTTTTTTATAAGCCCCCTTTAAGTATTGAAAGGCCACAGTAAGATCTGCCTGGAGCCTTCTCTTCTCCAGGCTGAACAACCCCAACTCTCTCAGCCTTTCTTCATAGGAGAGGTGTTCCAGCCCTCTGACCCTTTTTGTGGACCTGGCCTGGACCCACTCTGACAGGTACATGTCTTCCTTGTGCTGGGGACCCTAGAGGTGGAAGTAGTACTCCAGACAGAGTAGAGCATGGGGGTATGACCTCCATAAACCTGCTGGCCATGCTTCTTTGTATGTAGCCCAGGATTGTCAAACAGCCAAAAGCATTCCACAGAAGAAACAAAAACATTTTATTTTATTCCAGTAGACAGAATTGACTGATCTAAAAATTTGTAATATTTTTGCAGATTTATTCAGTAGGTACACACAGAAGAAATAAAATGGCATAACAAGAGCAGGTGCTGACATCTTCATTTTGAGATCTAGCATTTCTACTCCTTGCATGGGAAAAAAAACCCACAAAACCACCAAAAATTACGAACTAAATACAATGTCTTTTATCATATTTTTATTCATTCACCTATGATTTAGATCACAAAATAGTATGTTAGATTTTGACCAGGCTGAATATAAGATGGTAGAGTTCAAGGCAGGAAGCTGCAAGGTCACTGAGATCATATATATATATATATATATATATATGTATAAATATACGTGTTCTCAACACAGATGGAGCTCTGCACATGACCTTGATCAAGTTACCAGATAAGGAAGCACAAATTTATAAGACCCTGTAATCCACGGCCAGGGACTTCATCTATCTGTGACCAAAAGCCCAGCCTTGTGTAGCACAGCTAGGTGGCTTTCTGTCAGAGAAAATTTTTGCTGAGGAGTGGCAAAGTACAAAAGTTAAAGCCAAGAAAGATGACAAAGAACAAAAGTTAAAGACAAGAAAGCAAAAACACAAACAGAATTAAAATTGTTGAGACAATAGTAGTTACCAATTCAAGGACTCAATGAAATAAAAAACAAACAAAAAAA